>JAUELO010000351.1:4535084-4546169 GCA_032357855.1 Amphibolips quercusostensackenii
GACATCTGGTCACGTGCGCAGTTGTCACTTGGACATCTGTGCACGGGCAAACTTGTATAAATTTTTAATTGTTAAAATTATTCAGTCCTCATGAAATAAAGTAAACTAACTTCTTAACAGTTAGTTTTAAAATATTTTAAAAGCTATTTTTATAAAAGATTCCTTTCAAGTTATTATAGATATACGAAAATCTCTTTTTAAATTTATTTTGTAATACTTTTATATTATAAAGCTTCTTTGAGTTTTCCAGTGTGCATGAAGACGTCTGATGTCTTGAGGACGTCCTAACGACAACTAACCACCGCGCCCACTCTGTAGGAATTTTTCAAAAATTACTTACCTGTTTTTAATTTTGCAAAATCTTCAATTAATTTGATGTATTTTCTTATAATGTAACAAAAATTATATTTAAAAATTTTTAATTATTTTTATCATAGCTTTTGTTATTGGTTAGTGAAATCTCGAAGGTTTATTTATTTGGGTGGTACATATTTTTTTCATATTTTTTTGCTGTCACCTCCAAGATTTATTTGAATATCAAAAAAAGTGAGTACATATTTTTTATTTAAAATAAATTGATTTTTAGGGGTTGTTAAAAGCCCATAACGTTTTACGTGTATTTTCCCTGGAAAAAAGGCCTTTTTGGAAATTTGCGATAAAATCGTTAATATTAGATTATCTTACCGCATCTGGCAGGCTTTTCTTGAAAATTATTGCTCAATACTTTTTAAATTTGACCTTTATAAGATACTTGCATAGATTTTCAAACAAAAACTTCGTAAATACAAAAATGAGATATTATGTTCCGCGTGAAAAAAAGTTGCTTGTGGCCACGTCCCATGCTAAACTGAAATGATTAGTTGAGCACTAAGATTGACGGATTCCATAGTTTGACTTCCATGAAAAAACTAAAACCTTAATAATTCTTTTTTTTTGTCATTTAACATTAATTGGCCTAGTTTTAAGCGCTTTTTTCGACACGAAATTCATAATTGGTTCCGAATATCAAAACTGTACGCATCATTCCAAAGGTAAGTTACGGAAATCTATAACAAAAATTTCAAATCAACATTTCCTTTTTCTGAATACAGGAAATTTAGAGAATTCCAGGAATTCAGAGAATTCAAGAAATATAGAGAATGCAAGGAATTCAACGAATTCAGGGGATTTAAGGAATTCATGGAATTCAAAGAATGCAAGGAATTCGAGAAATGCATACAATTAATGAAATTCAGAGAATTCAAGGAATTTATAGATTTTAAGAAATTTTGAGATTCAATGGTATTACGAGAATTTAAGGAATTCGGAGAATTCCAGTCATTCGGAGAATTCTATAAGTACAAGGGCTTCAGAATCCTAAGAATTTACAGAATACTTCTAAATCCTGAAATTCTTATCATTGCTTCAATCCTCATAATTCTTTGAATTTTCAGAATTCCTTAAATTCCCAGAACACCTTGAATTCTTATAATCTCTCAAATTCCTTGAATCGTATGAATTCCCCATATTCTCTGAATTACATGAACTTTCTGAATTTCTTAAAGTCTCTGAATACCTTGAATTCTCAAAAAGCCTTAAAATCTATTAATTATACAAATTCTATGAATTCCATGAATTGCATGAATCACCTGCATTTCTTGAAATCCCTAAATTTCTTAAAATCCCTGAATTTGTTTAATTTTCTTAATTCTTTGAATTTCTTGAATTCTCTGAATTCCTTGAATTCCCTGCATTCTCTGCATTCCCTGAATTACTTGAATTAGTCGAATTCCTTGAATTCGCTTAATTCCTCGAATTCTCTGAATTCCTCGAAATCTCTGAATTCCTTGAATTCTCTCAATTCCTAGAATTCTCTTAATTTTTCGAATTCTCTTAATTCCTAGCATTCTCTAAATTCCTCGAATTCTCTAAATTCACTGCTTTCTCTAAATTCCGCGAATTCTCTAAATTCCACAAATTCTCTGATTTCCTTGAATTCCCTGCATTCTCTTTATTCCCTGCATTACTTGAATTAGTTGAATTCCTTGAATTCGCTTAATTTCTCGAATTCTCTGAATTCCTTGAATTCTCTTAATTCCTCGAATTCTCTCAATTCCTCAAATTCTCTGAATTCCTCGCATTCTCTGAATTTCTCGGATTCTCCGAATTCCTTGAATTCTCTTAATTCCTTGAATCCTTGAATTCTCTGAATTCCTTGAATTTTCTCAAATCCTTGAATTCCTTAAATTCGCTGAATTCTTTGAATTCTCTAAATTTCTTGAATTCTCTGAATGCTCGACTTCTCTGAATTCCTCGAATTTTCTGAATCCCTAGAATTCTCTGAATTTCTCGAATTTTTTGAATTTCTCGAATTCTCTGAATTGCTCGAATCTCTGAATTCCTTGAATTTTCTGAATATTCATCAAAATTCTCTAAATTTCTTGAATTCTCTGAATTTCTCGAATTCTCTGAATTCCTCGAATTCTCTAAATTTCCTCGAATTCTCTGAATTCCTCATGTTCTCTGAATTCCTTGAATTCTCTAAATTTCTTAAATTCTCTCAATTCCTTGAATTCTCTCAATTCCTTGAATTCCTTGAATTCCTTGAATTCGCTGAATTCCTCGAATTCTCTTAATCCCTCGAATTTTCTGAATTCTTCGAATTCTCTGAACTCCTAGAATTCTGTGAATTCCTCGAATCCTCTGAATTCCTTGAATTCTCTGAATTTCTTGAATTCTCGGAATTGCCACAAGCAACGCCTTGCTTGAGCAAGGCAAATTTTTTTTTAACGCGGGACATAATATCTCATTTTTACACTCACGGAGATTTTTTCGAAAAACTATAAAAGTGACTTATAAGAGTTAAATTCAAAAAGTATCTAGCAAATAATTTTCAAGAATAGTATGCCAGCTGCAGTAAAATAATCTAATATTAACGATTCTATCGCGAATTTCCAAAAACGCCTTTTTTCCAGGGGAAATACACGTGAAACCTTATGGGCTTTTAACAAACATTAAAAAGCAATTAATTTCAAAATAAAAAATACCTGCTTACTTTTTTTGGTTTACAAATAAATCTGGGCGGTGACAGAAAAAAAATATGAAAAAATATATACCACCCAAATAAATAAACCTTAAGATTTCACTAACCAATCACAGAGACAAATGTGTAACCCGTCATTATACATCATCACATAAACTACAGTTAAACTGTGATGAAAATGTTGAAAAATTTGTTTTCTGAATTTATTTTTTTGCTTAACAGCATAAGAAAATACATCAAATATATTAACCAATTTGCAAAATTCAGAACAGGTGAGTGGCTTGAAAAAAAACTACTGAGAGAGCACGGTGGTTATTCGTCGTTAGGACGTCCTAAAGACATCAGACGTCTCCATGACCACTAGGAAGATCGAAGAAGCTTAATAAGATAAAAGTATTAAAAAGTAAATTTAATAATAGGTTTTCATATATCTATAATAATTTTGAAGGAATATTTTGATAAAAATAGCCTTTAAAATATTTCGAAACTAACATTTAAAAAGTTAGTACGCTCCATTCCTTCAGAATTAAATAATTTTAACTGTTAAAAATTTATTGTACGTTGATATAAAAGACCACTGTCGTATAAGCCCTTACGTGATGACATAAGCGTGCACAGTTGGGCAAGTAACATCTGTGCGCGTGCACAGATGTCAAAGTGACAAGTGT
This sequence comes from Amphibolips quercusostensackenii, assembly GCA_032357855.1. Lineage (NCBI taxonomy): Eukaryota > Metazoa > Arthropoda > Insecta > Hymenoptera > Cynipidae > Amphibolips > Amphibolips quercusostensackenii. Next base: position 4,538,775 of record JAUELO010000351.1, read on the forward strand.
GCACGTGCACAGTTGGCAAGTAAGAACTGTGCATGTGCACAGTTAGTCAAGTTATATCTGTGCACGTGCACAGTTGAAAAGTAAGAACTGTGCACGTGCACAGTTGGGTAAGTAACAACTTTGCACGTGCACATATGTCAAAGTGACAACTGTGTATGTGCACAGTTTGGCAAGTGACAACTGTGCACGTGTACGGACGGTACTGGGACAACTGTGCACGTCGAAATTTAAGCATGCACAGATAATACATGCACAGTTGTCCCTCTTATCAAAGACGTGGACAGTTGTCCGTCTGGCCATCGACGTGCACAGTTGGGCACTTGCAAAGTTGCTAAGTGCAAAGTTGTCCCCATCCCCATTGAGGCATATAATCCGTACAATATTTTTACTGAATTAGCTGTATATTCTACAACATAAATTTTAATATTGTATTAGCCAATATTAAAAATATTTTTTAAAAACCCTTTGTTTTCATGTGGATTTTTCCCGACGAAAATGGATCTACCAAATGGAAAAATTTCTGCCAAAAGAGATAACTTTTCAATCAAATAGATTAATTCTTAACCAAATAATTGAGTTTTCAATCAGATGGTCGAAATTTTAAACAAAAAAGATTAAACCGCAACCAAAAACAGTTCCATTTTTAAACAGACCGTTAAATTTTCAAGACGAAGCAATGAATTTTTAAGACAATAGTTAAATTTCTAAGATGAAAAACTAATTTTTAACCAAGATATATGATTTTTGAGCTTTTATTTTTAATTCCTAACTTTAAGTAAGAATATTTCAATTTCAACAAAATAGATAAATTTGCAATCAAGAAGATTTTCGACAAAATATGTGAATTCTCAACCTCATAGTTGAATATTCTACTAAAGAGTATAGATTTCTAACCAAAAATGGAATAGTTCAATCTTCAGTTGAATTTTGAAAACAAAAAGACAAATTTTCTAGACGACAGTTGAATTTTCAACATGAAAAATTAATTTTCAACCAAGAAAGATGAATTTTGTATTCAAAAAGACAAATTTTCAATAAAATTTGAATTTCCAAACAAATAATAAAATTTGTAATAAAAAAAAGATGAATTTTGAACCAAAAATATATTAGTAAACTTTTCAAGATATGACTTTTTGTATATATTTTTAATTGCTAAAAAAGGTAGACTGAATGTTGAGCTTTTAATAAGAATATTTTCTAAATATTACATTATTTATTAATAACCTTTAATATTTAAAAATGTTCAATATGCATTAATGCATTAAACAGTTCTATGAAACCAACTTAAGAATCTCGCTGATTGTGGTCTGTCTAAGATTAAATCAAATTTGCCTTCAAAAGCAGTAAAGAGTCTTTGGAAATTTCTCCAGTTTAATACTCTTATTCTTATGAGTCATAAAACTAGCAAATTTTCTATGAGCTTAGGTCAGGCGGTGAAAAAAGTGAAAATATTATTATTATTATTATTATTATTATTATATTCTCACTTTTTCCACCGCCTGACTTAAGCTCATGATTTTTCTAATTTGAAATTAAGAGTTTTCAAACTACACAAAATATATCTAATTCAAATGTTTGGTAATGATAGAAAAAATACCAAGGCACCTTTCTGGTACAGTAGTTTCAAAACAAGATGAGAGCGGAAAAATTAGTAACAATCTATCATTCATAAATCTACAAGTCTGCAGTTTACTGTTTGCTCTCTAACTCACAAAAAATAATATGAAGGTAAATAAAAAGTATATGCGTGACAGAAAGAACTTAATTTGTAAGTTATATATCAGTGAAAAACTCTCTTTCGAGCATAAAAAAATTTAATTAAAACAATAAATACATTTTTTTCATGTAACATGCAAATCATTAATTGCATTTTGTCGTGAAAAAATATCTATGGAAAGAAATCTTTGAGACAACTATAACATTAATAAATCATTTCTCTAAAAAAATGTGTAAAATGATTTAAAATATTGTGCTTGTTTATCAAATATTTTACAAAAAAATATCTTTCTGAACATACGGTAATACTTCAAGAATTTTTAGAAAAATTACCTGATCTACGTGGAAAATCAAACATTATTTTTGGGACGATTCCCTACATTTAGTAGGAATCATTCAATTCGCCGAAATTTTCCACAAAGGTGTAGGTATTATCTAATTTCCTGAACTTCGAAGAATTGTCCCAAATTTTCATTTCATTATAAGAACTTTTAAGAAAATTCCTTAATGTCTTGGGAAAAATGCGGATTTTTCCCGCTCAAAAGTGGGGGAAATTCCCGAAATTTTTCACAGTGCATCTTTAAAGTGTTTCTGAATTGAATATGGTATTTACATAATTTTATTTGAAAAAATTCTTTTCACCATTATCAGTCTATTTTGCTGAAAAAATCACCCTCCTTCCGAGGGGCGAGGGAGTCAAAAATATCCTAAAATTGGCAGCGTAGTTTATAGACGACCCCTAACAATCACCCTAATCTGCACCGATAGAGAAAGCTTCCAAACAATTTTTCTAAAAGCCCATTAGTTGCAGATGCTCAATAATCGTACATAGAAAAAAGTTGTTTACGTAGCATTAACTCAAAATGATCTATTGATTCCGAAATCCAAGTTATGGATAAGAGGTGAAGAAATCGACCTTTGGAATTTTGTTCATTAATCAAATGAGGGAATATTGTTCGGAGAATGGGGATGTTTTGAACTTCGAATTCGACTCCGGAAAACGTATTGAGTTTGAGGTGACAAGTCAAGCTCAAAAGACAATGTTTGTTCAAGCGATCACTGTCACCGCAAAAAAAAGCGCCGTTAAAATCGTTAAAATCTTTAAAATATAGACGGCAACCTACATTAAAAATAGATTATGTCAAGCGTACCCTAATATATTTATAGTGCCGTCATTACATTTTCCCTCGGGGTCCCTTTTCTCAGCTTCTCGCGGTGGTACGTATATCACTTTTATTTTTCACATCGATTCCGAAAGTGAAAACTGAAAAGTCGTCGAAAACCGAGTGCCTTGGTACAACAGCGATGAATTTTTACAAATTAGGAAATTAGGGGCCGTTCAGAAAACACGTTATCAATTTTGGTCTATTTTTGACCTCCCCGTCATCCTACGTTGAAGACCGTATTTTTGTCTTAACCCCCCGGGAATAATTTAAGATATTAGAGCATCAGAATTTACAGCCCAAAACAGGGGAAGTAGAATAATTTTTTATGAAAGTAGGGTATTCAATTCTTCAAAATAAAATTAATGGAGACACCATATTAAGTTCTATATAAAAAGTATTAAATTTCTACGATTTCCAGTAGAAATATATTGCATTTTCAATAGAATACTTGAATTTTAAAGAAAAATATATTTTCTGCAAAGAAAGATAATTTCTCAACCCAAAAAAGGAAATTTTCAACAAAAAATTCATTTCTATCTAAACAGTTGCATTAACAACCAGATAGATGAACTTTAAAGCAAAAGAGACGAATTTTCAATAAAATAGTTTAACTTTTTAAAAAGTAATCAAATTTTCGAGACAAAAAAGCGAACTTCTTAGAAAACAGTTGGATTTTCAACAAAAAAGTTATTTTTTAACTAAAAAAGTTGAATTTTCAACCAAGGAAGGTGACTTTTCAACAAAAAATTGAATTTTTGACCAAAAGAATGATCCTAACAAAATAGTTGAATTTTCAACGAAATAATTAAATTTTTATCAAAATAGTTAAACTTATAAGCTAAAAAGATACATTTTTAACCAAATTGTCCAATTTTTAAACAAAAAAATTTAAATTCAACCAAAAAGATTGCAATTTTAAACTAAATCGTTAAACTTGTAAAAAACAAGACAAATTTTTCAGAAGACAGTTTAATTTTCAATCCGAAAATCATATTGAAAAAAAAATCATTTTCAACCGAAAAAGATGAATTTTATACCATAAAAGATGAATTTTGAACCATATAGTTGAATTTTCAACTAAAAAAGGTACATTTTCAAGCAAAAATAGAATAGCTTAATTTTCACTTTAAAAAATAACTTTTCAACAAAACCAAATGAATTTGTAACTAGTTGAATTCAAGGAAAATTAATTTAAACAACAATAGTTGAATCCTTAACAAAGTAGATGAATTTTCTAAAAACAATATTAATTTTCTATCCAAATAGACGAATTTTTAACAAAACAGTAAAGTTTTTAAGTTAAAAAGTCAAATGTTTTAAAAAACTGTTGATTTTTAATCCGTAAAAGATAAATCTTCAACTTGAAAGTTGATTTTCAATTGAGAAATATGAATTTCTAACCAAATGGATGAATTTTAAGCTAAAAAATATAATTTTTGTAACAAAAATGGCATCGAAAAATCTTTAGCTTAGAAAATTCTCTTTCAAATTTAGAAATGAATTTTCTACCTATAAAGACCACTTTTCAAAAAAATACAGGAATTTCCTACCAAATGGTTGAATTTTCAACATAAAAAGGATCAATTTTCAACCAAAAATGGAGTAGTTAAATTTGTAGATAAGAGAATTAATTTTTAAACAAAAAAGAAAACGAATTTTCAACAACATAGTGGAATTTTACACCAACGAGGTGAATCTTGACAAAAAATGGATTTTCAACAAAGTAGCTCAATTTTCAACCACGTAGTTTAATGTTTTACCACAAGTAGGAGAATGTACAAACAAATTATTGAATTTTGAAGCTAAAAAGACGACATATTACTTTATATGTGGTAAAATTTTCTACAAAACAGTTAAATTTTTAATCGGAAAATATGAATTTTTAACAAAAAAGTTAATTTACAACCAAATAGATTAATTTTAAAATTAATTAAATATACTAAGTTTAATGTTTAACTTTATATGAAGTAGTTGATTTTTAACCAAAAAAAATAATTATTTGAAATAAAAAATAGTTGAATTCAACCAAAGAAAACGAAATTTTATCAAAATAGCTGAATTTTTAACCAAAACAGAATTATTTTCAAACAAATAGTTCCCTTTTTAACCAAAAAGGCAATTAGCAATAATAATTTTTCTAAACAATTATGTTTGCTAAATTGGAATATCTTTGAAAAGTGATCCTAAAGTGGAAAATTTCAGAAAAAACTGCAACTTTCTCATATCCTTCTAAAGGAATATTAAATTATAGATAATAATAAATGTTTGAAGCAATTATTTCTGTTAAATTCAATTGATTATTGTCTCCCTGTAACTAAAAAGATGAAAATAGGTTAGAAAATTAGGAAAAAACCGCCACTTTCTAATTCTATTCTAAGACAAAATTATTTTTAAAAAATTGTTTGAACAATTTTTTAAACTTCTGATTATTAGTATTAAGTAGCATTTTATTTATTGAAAAGAATTTGAAAAAACATCAACCAAATCATAATTATCGCTAAAGACTCGCAAAACCCAACTTTCCACTAATAGGGGTGATATTTGAAAAGTGATTATTCATCTGAATTCTATAGTTATTTGTGAAAAGAAATATTGAGTTTTAACTCGATTCAACTAATAGGGTAGGGTGGGGCGAGATGGGCATAGTTGTCTTTCACGTCAGAATTTAAAATCTGCTAATTCATTGCTTGAAAGTAAGTCGTTATATATATATATATATTCTACAAACATTTTTAATTATAATTTTGCCATGAGAAAAGTTAATAAAAAAGTATATGCGAAATTAGAAACGAAAATAAAAAATTAATGCGCTTGGCTCATATCGCCCCATGCCTGGGGCGGGATGGGTCATTTAATTAAATTACCTGTCATATATTATTTATAAGTAAGTGTATAATTAATTTGAAGTATTATAAAACAAAAACATATTTTGCACATATGGGAAAACATCTGATATGTGATTTTGTGTGATTCTTGGATTTTCTAAACAAATGCAAAATAGCAGCATACAGGTCTTCAAATTTTTACTTCCGTTCTTCGCAAAGGCCATAGCTGGGTAAAGAATGGTTGGTCGGCCTTGGCAGATATTTGGTTCATTTTCGGGTGGTAAATTTCTACTTTTATAGCTCTAATTTACCACAAGTTCCAACTTTAAAAATTTTGCTTACAAAAGTTATAACATTTTTTTGAAAAATCGAAAAATTAAATTTCCTCGAAAATGGCTGAATCAATTCTCACGGTACACTCACGCACTCAGTGACAACATATATTTTTGCGAGGGGTCTTTTTAATTTTAACTCATGACTCTCAAATAAGCATCATAAAATCACAGATATGCTTTTGCATTGATTTTACCTTACATCTTGCACTTGTTGATCTTTTTTGTGTACTACTACATACGCCATGCACGTACATACTACATATATACCAAATGTGTACGATAAACGGAATATGTACAGAATTCTTCAGTGTATTTTGAAGTAGCTACAACCTCTGTAAAAAATGACGCTCTTAGATTTTTACAGATTTTGGCCGCGCATTTGAAATTCTAAAGACGTTCTCAATTATTATTATTATTATCAGTTCACGCGAATCGCGAATTCATCAGTCTAAAGCGATTGGCCTTCATTTTCCTTCGCAAATCTTATTGGTCTTGATGCTCTTATACTTGCTACTTAGATAATCTCTTTCATTGATTTGACTTGATATAAATGTAATATCAGTTGATGCTTCAACAGCTCACTTTCTACCCCAGTTATTCGATTCTTTCATAAGAAAACACTGCACCACTTATATTCGTGGTAATGGTTACCGATGATCACACTTTGTACACTAGAGTAGCGATTAACAATTTTTCTGACACGTAATTACTGAGATCAGTAATCTTTGGGCCAAGATTAAATAAATTGAAGAAGTACATGAGTACATAATCACGTTTTTTTAGTACACATTAGACTGTGATCATCGGCAACCATTACTACGAATACAAGTGCTGCAGTGTTTTTTTCATGAAAGAGCCGAATGACTGGGGCAGAAAGTAAACTGTTGAAGCATCAACTGATATTACTCCTATATCAAGTCTAATCAATAAAAGAGTACGGAGCATAGATAAGTAATGCTCGCAAAACTATATGTGCAAGTGGAAATGGACGTATCTAATTCTATAAATAACTTCAACAATTTTGAGTGAAGTGATGAGTTCAGACAACTAGATAGTATCAGGAACAACTACCTTCAAAGCCAATCTAAAGGAAATGATTTCAGTAAGTGAATGGCACTGAGTAATATTATTCAGAAACTGATATGATTGACACAATGTGCATATTGTTTTTATCGTACACATTTGGTGTATGCAGTATTTACGTATATCGCGTATGTGATATTACACAAAAAAGATCGAAAAGTGCAAAAGTGAAGTAAAATCAACGCAAAAGCATATCTGTGATTTCGAATGATGCTCATTTGAGAATCATGAGTTAAAATTAGAAAGATCCCTTGTTTCAATGGAATGTCA
>JAUELO010000351.1:4653137-4677767 GCA_032357855.1 Amphibolips quercusostensackenii
TTAAGTAATTCTGGCGGTCTCTGGTTCTGTCTGCTACTTTCCGCCTCCAATAGCGACCGTATGCGTTTCCCTCATTTAAACTATACCAACAATCACGCCGAAAGTTGCCTAATTTTCCGCAATTGTAGCATGTAATTGGTTGGCACGACTTATTATTAAAATTTCGGTTTTCTAAACCTGGATCCATGAATTCCTGCGCAATTGGATTCATTTTTCCTCTTTTATTATCCCTACTATCTTCATGATTTGAAGTTTTGTATTTTTATTCTTCTTTATTTTTTTTCTTTTATTCTGACCTAATATTATTCTCTTACGCATTGTATAAAAGCGCTAGTATTTGCGGAGAATTATTAGTGTGTTGTGTTTGCGTGTTTCCTAACAGCTGACTAAATGCATTTAATAATACTTGGCCAGCTGTGTTTTAATTTCTGTAACTACTGTTATTATGCTTAACTGTTGACCTCTGATTTTAGATTTTGCTAATTCTGTTTCCCAAAAACGTCCTAAGATTTCTAATTCTGAAAAATTTGGAAAAGCGTTTCTCGCAATATAAACTTTATATTCTATTTTCAGATTTTCATAAGTCTTTCGCAATTGCCATTCTAAGCTTCGTCGTGGCATCAACTTTTTCAATACTTGTTTTTAAAATCTTAAACTTTGTCTTTAAAATCTTAAATAAATTGATCTAAAGGTTGCTAATTATTTTCATTGACTTGAAACTAAGCTAATGCTTCTTCTTTAAAAACAGCATCTTAATTTTCTAAAATGTCCTGTTTATTAATTTTATAGCCTCTTTTGAAATTTATTCAATTATTTAGAAAATAAGTTAGACTATTTTCTGTGTTGTTTTTAAATTTAATGGACAAGTTTGATTTTTGTATTATTGACTGTCTTTGCACTGGTCTCGGTAATGAGTATCCGTCTCCTTAACCGCTGCCTCTATTTATGGTTATTCTTTTTTTTTGCAGCTGCTAACAAGTGCCTTTGGTCAATTAAATCTAATTCTGTTTCGTCAAAATGAAATGTATTTTGTACATTTCGTGACTTATTACTTGGATTAAATAAATTTTGTGTTAAATTTAAAATTTTATCCATTTTAACATTTCAATTTTTAATTTCTTCTGAAAGTTTATTTACTTTCATTTCATCGTTTTTGTTTTCTTCAAAATTAATCAATTCTTTTGCCTCATACCAAAATTCATTATTACTCTACAAAAATGAATCTACTTTAAAAGTTTGATGGTTAATTTTCGCGTTTTTTCTATCCCTTCTTTCTTTTTTTTTCGTAGTCTTTCGCGACCTAACCTTGTTTTCTCAGCTCTTTCTTTATCTATTCTTTCTCTCTCCTTTCTAAGTGTTTCTTCGCGCTCTAACCGACTTTATTCTAATCGCTCTCTGTTAATCTGTAATATTTTAAATTCTTTTTTCTTGTTTTCAATTTCTTTATCTATTCTACTTGTTCCTAATTTATCATTTTCTAAACTTCTACTATTTCCATCTTCTATTTTACAACAACCTAACGTATTTTCGGTATTTGGGGACAGTATGACAATTTCATGTCTGTGTGGGATAGGGTTTTGTCTGCGTGCGTTTCTCTTTCGACCGATTGACTAACTCTGTTTTCGTAAGTCATCGGTGCTAGTGCATTTTCATCCTCAATCATTATTTTCATAGCGATTCTATTTTTTCTATTTTCTCTGACATTTTCTACCAGATTAGCCATTTTCGGAATATTTTTTATTTTACTTGATCTCAAATGCATTCAATTTTAATTATTCTACCTTACACTTTTCTAATTTATACGGCCTAGCTTAGGGGTTCTTTACGGCTAATTAAAAACCGGCACGAATGCTTAGGTGATCGTTTTGGTTTTTCCTATTAGAAAGTGTGCGTGGCGAAGTATACCAACTATCTATTCAAGGGACATCTATAACAGTCTACCCGCACTTTTTCTATCTAAATACATTTCTACCCGCACTTTTTCTGAAAATTCAATAAAAAATTTCCAAGGAACAATCTTTAAAATACAAATTAAAATCTCTATATTGGCGACATGCATGATAAGTTTTTAATTTATAAAAGTTGCCTTTCATTCTCAAGGGATTTCGGAGGAATTGTGGGTTTTTAGATTTGGGCACAAAATTTGTGACGGTAGTCGCATATTAAGGGAAAGGTAAGGACTTTAAAGTGAGAACGGGTGAAGTCAGTAACGAGAAGCTATTTAAAGGTATAAATGACAGGTTTTATTTCACCTTAACTTACAGCGCGTAGGAACCTGCAAGAATCACGCCCGAGCCGGTCGGCGAAGCCAAAAACGGGCAAATTGCCGACGGAATCCGGACGGTGAATTAAAATGGCGTGGTTGGCGAAGTTGGCGATGTTGGAGAGGCTGGCGATGTTAGCAATGTTGGCAAGGTTTACGAGGCAGCACACAAACGATCGGCGGGTAAGGCGAGCACAAGACTAACTAGTCCGTGGTTAGGATTTGGGGACAAGATCCTGACAACAGTCCTCTCCCCACTCCCCATCCTGGTCCGCAGGGTCGTATGTGCGCGGGGGGCTTATAACTTTGTTATGCCACTTGCACTAAATTGTTCACGGGCTGTACCAAACTTGAATTAATTTGACTTCACAAACAAGTATCCCTGCCGAAGGACCATGCATAAATTTGTAGCTAGATTTCACAATTATTTTTAAGCGCAAAATGAAAAAAAGGACGTGCGTTTTTCACAATTCATATTTTACCAGAGAAAGTTACGCATAGTGAGCATATTGTAGCGCTGTAAGAGTTTACAGGAAATTGAACAACAGAAAATAAAACAAACAGCTACTACATTTTACATATAGGTGTCGCAGGCAAGAAAATTCAAATCAAACACTGATCATAGAAAAAAAATTTTTAGGAAAATGAGCAGAAAAAAAATAAAAAATCGACTTTTTATTTATTATTCGCATTACAATTAAAAGTTCAAACAAACAAAATTAAAAAATCAGGCGTCCCTTATCTTATTAAAATAAATGCTGAATTTGAAAAGAAAAGAAAAACTAAAATCGGTTAGGAATTGCCAGCTAAAAGTTCTTTTGAATTTTGTTTTCTGATTTTATTCCACTGTGCGGTGCTGCAAGTTGTTAAAATTTTCAGCAGACTGAGACTTGACTTCGAGAGTCAAGCGATCATTTACCAATACTATTTATGGATAATTTTGTGATACCAATATTTTTGGTTTTATTTTTGCACGCATAATTATTTTAAAATACGACACCTGAACAGGAAGAGTAGTGTACCATTCGTTTGAAAAACAACTTACTAAAGGCTTACTTAAGTGCATTCAGTTATTCTCACTTGTATCGAATTCAAACAGCTGAATTAATACTAACATAAAAACATTAAAAAGTATCTACAATACTTATAATATATTATTTATTAAAGATATAGTTTAAGATAATTTTATTAGAAACATCTGATAAATAAAAGATAGGTTATAATTTAATTATTATATGATAAAATACATAGTTTATATAATAAAGTATGACACAAATAATGAGATGATAATTTAGAAAAATATAAATTACTTTTTTATCATCATTTTGAGCAAATCTTGAATTTATAAAATTTCAATGCATTTTAAGTTACCGCGTAGGATTGTTAGTTCGATTTCTCACCACCAGATGCCCACTGTTTTTTGTTTTAAACAAGTAAAAAAATGTCTGCTGTTATAAATAGATAGGACGTTTAGATTTTTAATATTGTTGATTTCTCAAAAGAAAAGACGATTTTTAAGCAAGACAGTTGTCTTATCAGCCCAAGAGAATAATTTTGATAACAAATTCTTAATTTTTAACGTATTAGATTAATTTTTAAACAAGTAGTGAAATTTCACAAAAAAAATTACGAATTATGAACTAAGAAGATAAGCTTTCTACCAAGAAATATAAATCTGCAAAAAAATAATGCAACTTATTGCGGTAGCAGCAATCCTCGTTGTATACACCATCTCCTTAATTCTGGTTAATGCGGGGCAAACGTTTGCTTACTGACGAAGGGGTGATCATTTTTTGTTATTTGCATATCACATTCATTTTGCAATTTATTCTGACTTTCTTTTTAACTCATAAACAACATTATAAAGAAATGTTCATTACTACGTGTACAATATATTTTCAGATTTTACGCATCCTTGAAATATTATTGCGTACCAAATAAGGAATTCATACCTGTGCTCAATTAAAAAAAATTGAGTTGCAACTTTTTGATAACTTATATTATCAATTTAACATCTTGAAAGATTACACAAGGCTCAGATTTTCATTTTTTATATAAAGTGTCGTACCATAGTTCCGCCAAATTATAACTCTCTAAAGCATTTCAATTCATAATTATTGGAAGATGCACAAACTTTTAAAAAAGACTGTTTAAAATGTAGTGAATTAAAAATAAAGTTCTAGTATATCAGTGATTATGTAATTAATAACTTTTTTCCTACATGAAAATTGTATCTATTTTTCAAATTACTGAAGCTTATTACTAAGGATACAAATTTTAGGCAAGAATAATGAGTTTAAAAGTGTTTGTGCTTGCAAAATTGTCCTGAATAGGCTTATTGTGCTCTAAAGTGTTTTATACTAATTTTAGAAAATTTTTTGCAGACTAATTTCCTTATGCATGTATATAATATTTTGATTTTTACACATATTTAAACAAGTGTTATTGTTACGTGACAGAAGATAATAATAATTTAAATCTATTACATACCATAATTGACTTTTTATTTAATACATAGTAAAATCTTTGAGTGTATAATTTAAACTTTATGAAGAAATCATGTTGTATAAATTTGACAATACAGGCTGTCCAAAAAGTTCTAGACCGGCTAAATATTTCACTAGGTGAAATATTTTTCAAAATCATTAAGGTCATTCTTGTAGTGACTTATAACGAAAAAATTAATGGTGACCTGGTTTTAACCCTGACGATAACCTTTAAGGTCATTTCAAGGTCAACTTTTTTTTAAACTAGAAAAATAAGGGGGTTTCTACCTTGAAAAAAAGATAAATAAGCTGACCTTTAAATAAACTTGAAAGTCATCGTCATGGTCAAAACTACAGATTTTCATTTAAAAATCAGTCCATTGATACGATCGAATATAACTTCAATTCTAAGAAATATTTACTTAATTGGAAGTAATGTCGATTGTATTAAATAAAAGTTTTTTTAATAAAGGGATTGATTTATGGTTTCAAAGAAGCGTAATGTTAATTTTAACTAATATATCCTGGTATCAGAGAAATTAAAATTGGCGAAAATAGAGATGGTTTTGGTTGGAACCAATGATCTACTATGTGACAGGGTAAATTACACACCTGTCACTTTGAGGTTGTTAAGGGTTTTGACATTTTCGAGAACGAGTCCATCGTCGGCCAAGAGCGGGAGTGACACCCTGACCGAGAGCGCTTATCAGAAATTGTAGAAAAAATTAGTAGTTACTTGCTTATCCTTCTCGTACACATCTGTTTGCATGTAACCCCACTAGCCGTGCGGAAGCCATGGATTTCATGGGATCAAGCCTCGAATCGTTAGGTAGGCACATGGGAGCGTATGCGCATGCGTGACCATGTTAGGGCAAATATAGGATATAGACTTGTAGGTCACGTACCACGTGCTATGGTTGCAATATTGTCGTTCAATGTTCCGTGCTCGCTAGCATTTTCTTTTAGATTTTTCCCGTTAGGACTGAGGTTGAAAAATTACCAAATTCTCGGAAACTCACGCTTGTAAAAGTTTCATAATGAAGTACGACCTACCGTTAATTTAAGCATTGCTGCCTCGATTTCACCTGCGTTCACCTATTTAAAAAAAACAGGTTTATCTTAGTTAGTTACTTATTAATTAGTTCGTAAAAGTTACGGTAGTAGGCGCTGCGAGCATATGTTCTCAAAGGACGAACTTGTTGTTAGTTTTAGGTTAATTACAATAGATATTAAGGTGTGAATGAACAAACCAACTTTAACTGCATGTGATGACGAGTCCTTCAAATCAAACTAGTATTACTGACGGGCTGAATTATCTCATTTCCCTCCTAAACCGACCCTTTCGGAGATGAAATATTGAAATTTACCATTTGTCGACCGGTAATTGACTCGCGATTCGGCTGCATGAGTTGGTTTGAACGACCGTTATTAGGAGTATAAGGTGCTATCGAGCATCGGACTTAAAGAGCCATCGTACTTTTCTCTGATATTTGAATTTTCCCGCCAATGTTCAACTCGTTGACTTGGGAACCATGACAGGTCACATGAGACTTTCGTTCGTCAAAGTTTCATGACATCTAGAAAGGTTAACTGACACCGGAAAATCGTATCTATTGTGCCGTAATCGAACGTCTAAAATAACTGTTAGCTGTAGATACGATTGCCTTCACGTGGGCACCCTCGGGTCTAACGGTCTTGGCGTGCGGCGGACAGGACACTTACGTTCTTGGTCAACGAGTGTCAGGCAGCGTTTGCGTAGCACGAAAAAATTTCGGACTTACTGCGCTCAGCAAGTCAATTAGAATTGAATTATTCTCTTCTTGGATTTGTTAAAGAAATAAACAAAAATGGGAAAATAAGAAATCAAATATAAAGGAAAGGAACCATGGCAGAGGGGCCCGAGGTAAGCCCTTTATACTCACAGCGAGCGACGCAATTGGCGGAATTTTGACACATCCCGACCCATTGCCTCGCTGGCTCCTACTGAGTCCTTGTGTTAGAATTTTAGTTGTTTATAACCGATTCCGAGGAATAATCGCAGATAAATAAATAAATTAGAAGGAGTCGAGTGTGCGCGTGTGTGTTTTGCCATAGTAAGATGGTCGCATGCGAGATGTTGCGACATCGGCCACGTGGCCAAGTGGAGTCTTTTTCTTTCTTCGTGTAATCGTCCTTTCGTTGGAAATTATTGTAAATTATTATTGTTGAAACAAAAAAAAAAAACGGAAATTATAGGTTTCTTTTTGTTACAAGCGGCCGCTGTGATTCTCAAGAACCACCCCCGAGATTCCTTGCTCCCGCAGTTCTCTTTTAGGTTTCAGCCGGAGTTACTGTTCCATGTGTCTCTTTTCGTCGTGTAACGAGTGAAGATTTGCCGGGCCGAGATCAAATTTTTTTTCACCCAATTTTCTTTGACTGATAAAATATTTTTTTGACTTTTGGGCCTGGCTGGCGCCTACGCATAAATACTTAAGATACGTATAATCGATATACGTATACGTAACCGCCATTACTGATGTGGAATAAACCACTTATCACAACACTTATTTATTTTTTATTAATTTTATAACCAAACATTTAATTATTTAGTCTTTGCATGGAATTGATTGTTTTTATTTAAAAATTTAACCGTTTTTTGAAAAATTGACACATTTTATTGTAATTTCTACTTTTTTCGTAGAAAATTAATCTTCTTGATTGAAAATTGAACTCTTTTTCAAAAAATCATTTTATTATCTAAAGAGCTATTGCTCTTGCTGAAAATTCAACTACTTTTTTAGATTTAATTATTTTTATCAATTTTTCTACCTTAAAATTTTATTCTTCTATTTTTGGTTGATAATTTTACAATTTATTTAGAAATTTATACATTTCATTGTAAATGTATCTTTTTTGGTAGAAAATTAATCTCCTTGATTAAAAATGCAGTAACTACTTTGTGAAAAATTTGATTTTTTTGTAAGAAACTTATTTTATTATTCAAAAATCTAACTCTCTGATTGAAAATTCAACTATTTTTTTTAATTTATGTATTTTTTGCTTCCA
This sequence comes from Amphibolips quercusostensackenii, assembly GCA_032357855.1. Lineage (NCBI taxonomy): Eukaryota > Metazoa > Arthropoda > Insecta > Hymenoptera > Cynipidae > Amphibolips > Amphibolips quercusostensackenii. Next base: position 4,660,932 of record JAUELO010000351.1, read on the forward strand.
TATAGAGAATGCCTTATAATAGTAACATTTCCAAAAAATTTCAAATTTATTTAATTAAACGCTCGTCTATTTAAAAACGTATAATACAATGTGCTAAGAACATGTCCGGATGTGTGTCTGCGTATGTGTGTGTGTGTGTATATGTATGTCACACTTTTTTGTGAACACGATAACTTGAAAACAGTTGCAGATAAATTAATGAAATTTAAACGTCTTATTTTTATTACTTATATCTTGAAACTGACAGAAAGGATTTTTTAAAATATCGATTGCATTTTTTCCTAGCACTTTATAATACCTAAAAAATCGGCTTTTTATTGTAAAACTTTCTTCATTAACATAAAACATAATTCAATGTTGATGCAAATATATAAAAAAATTCCTTGGTTCGAGACGAATCGATTGACCTATAATATTAGTACATTTTAGCAAAGAGTGAAAAAGTTATCGATGTTTATATTATTTTATAAAACGATTTTTATAGTGAAACTTCTCTTATTTTCATAATTTGAAGTTAATGTGAGAATAAAAAAAATGTGTTTATTTAAGACAAATCGATTGACCTATAATGCTGATACATTTTATTGAAGAGTTAGAAAGCTATGGTAATGCACACAATTTAAAAATACGGTTTCTAATAGTAAAAATTTTTTCATTAACATTATTCATAGTTGATACAAGAACATAAACGATTCCTTGGCTTAAGAAGAATCGACTGACCCTCAATATTATTAAATTTTATCAAAGAGTAAGATAGTTATTGTCATTTATATTATATTAATACTTGATTTTTATAGTACACTTTTTCTTATTTTCATTATTTTAAGTTGATGTGAGCATGGAAAAGATGTGTTTATTCGAGACGAATCAATTGACCTATAATGTTGATACATTTTACAAAGGAGTAAAAAAGCCATCGTAATGCATAGAATTTAAAAATACGGGTTTTCATATTGAAACATTTTTCGATAACATAATTTAAAATTTATGCAAGGACATAAAAGATTGCTTAGCTCTAGGCAAACGATTAAACTATAATATTAATACATTTTCTCAAACAGTAAAAAAGTTATCGTCATTTACATTCTATTAAAAATTTTTTTAGACGCATAATCCAAAGTTGATGTGAGAATAAAAAAGATGTGCTTATTCAAGACGAATCGATTGACTTATATTTTAGATACATTATATTGAACATCAAGAAAGCTATGGTGACACATAATATTTAAAAGACGGTTTTTATAGTGAAAATTTTCTCATTAACATAATTCGAAATTAATGCAATAACGGAAAAGATTCTTTGATTTTAGGCAAATCGATTGACTTATGATATTAATACACTTCATTATTTATTATTATAATTATTATCAATAATAATATTGATATTATTATTAATACGCTTTACAGAAACATCTGTTGTAAACAGAAAAACTTTTTTATGAACATAATTCAAAGTTGATGCATAAATAGAAAAGATTTTTCGATCATAAATTTTTAAATATAATAATTATGACAATTTTTGTAAAAATATCATAAAGCTTAGAAAGGGATAGGGTGCGACAGAATTTTCCCTTCCCTTTACGAGCTCGAAAAATTACGATTTTGAATACAAAATTTGATTTGTCTGATTCCTCATTGTATTTGAAAAATTTTTTGTATTATTTAGTAATTTTGTATTTTTTGTGACTTTCTATCCTTGAATTGATCCAAATGAAAAATTTAGTTTGTTTATCATTTAAAAAATTACTAATGCTTCCTCGATGAGGAATCAAATCCATTTGCTAACGGGAAGCAAAGTGCTCGTGAAATGAGCACCATAAATAAAGTGGAAACGCTCGAGATCGAATTCGCAGCTAGTTTTAATTTTTTAACCAAAAATTGCATTATTTTGTCTTTGCTTGAAATTGATTGTTCTTAATTGAAAATCCACCAATGTCTTTAAAAATTGATGAATTTTATTGTAAGTTTCACTTTTTAGGTAGAGAATTAATCTTCCTAATTGTAAATTGATCTTCTTTGTTGAAAATTCATTTTATTATTTGAAGAGCTATCGCCCTTGCTGAAAATTGAACAACTTTTTTAGATTTATTTTTCTTAATTATTTTTTTTAACTTTAAATTTCACTCTTCGATTTTTGATTGCAAAATTTACAATTCGGTAAGAAGTCTGCAGATTTCCTTGGAAATCTATCTCTTTTGGTAGAAAATTAATCTTCTTGTTGGAAATGCAGTTACTACTTGGTGGAAAATTTAAATTTTTTGTTAGAAATTTATTTCATTTCTTGAAAATCCAACTCTAGTTGAAAATTTAAATACTTTTTCAAATTTATTTTTTTTCTTAATTTTTCAACCAAAAATTGCATTATTTTGTCTTTGCTTAAGATTGATCGTTTTTAAACAATTTCGTTAAAAATTGATGAATTTTTTTGCAAGTTTGACTTTTTTGGTAAAAAATTATTCTTCATTATTGAAAATTAAATTTCTTTGTTGAAAAATAATTTTATTACTTAGAGAGCCATCTGTCTTGCTGAAAATTCAACTATTATGTTAAATATTCCTTTTTTTCAATTTTTATTTACTGAAAATTTCATTCCTCTATTTTTGGGCAAAAATTCAACAATTTGGTCGAAAATTAATGTATTTTAATGTAAATGTATCTTTCTTGGTAGAAATTTAATCTTTTTGTCTGAAAATTTAGTTACCGCTTGTTCGAAAATTCAACTTCTTTGTTAAAAAAAGATTAATTTTCATAAATTTAAATTTAATTATCATATTTTTGGTTGAAAATTGATCACTTTCACTTAAAAAGTTAACATTTTAGTTGGAAAGGTATGTATTTTATTGTAAGTTCGTTATTTTTTGTAATGAATCCATTTTTTTTTGGTAAAAAATTAATCTTCTTGTGTAAAAATTTAATTAGTACGCGGTTGAAAATTACACTTGTTTGTTAAAAATTTATTGTATTATTTGCAGATTCATCATTATGGTTGAAAATTTAACTATTCTTTACAATTGTTTTGTTTTAAATTAATTTTTGTAACTTAAAATAGAAGTTTTATATTTTTCGCTAAAAATTAATCGTTTTTAGTTGGAAATTTAACAGTTCAGTTAAAATTGTATGTGTTTTATCGTAAGTTCGTCTTTTTTGGTAGAAAATAATTTTTGTTGATTAAAAATTAAATTACTTGGTTATAAGTCAAACTTCTGTTCTAAAAATTCATTATTGACAGTTGATATTTTTTGTTAAAAATTCACTTTATGATTTAAAATTTTATTTCTCTAGTTGAAAATTCAACTGTTTTATGGAAAATTGCTTTTTTTATTAACTTTTCATCTGCGAATTTAATTATTAAATTTTTTTTGAAATAAAGATAAAATATTCTTATTGAAACTAAAAATCTTTAAACTTCAGAATTTTTTTTACGTTTACAATGGAAACAAAAATAACACTTTATATATTATATAATATTTCAGCAATTTTAATATTATTCAAATGTAGAAAATACATTGATTAAAAGAAAAATTTACCCTTTTGAAACCAATTCAAATACTAATTCTATTTAGAAAACATCAGCTTATTTATAAATTTATGATTGTTCACAATTAAAATTTAAACATTTTTTATATCAAAAATTGACATAGGCGGGCGCTACAAGCGCGCGCATGACAAACTAGTTATAAGATTATTAGTGGAAAATTTTAATGTTCATTTAGTTTCAGAATTAGAATGAGCCATGGGCATAGTACGGATTTTTCGGAGAGTTGACCACTCGGTTTTTTAGTGTACACCAGATTTCAAAAGTTTACCAAAGATTTCAAAAATATCTAAGAAGCAGATGGTGCAGATTTTTTGATTGTGAACCATGACGTTGTTATGATTGATTGTGGTGTGCTCTCGAATTATGTTGTTTTTATGACTGTCTTTTTTTAATTTCATACGTAAATCTGTTTCTTGAGTTGAATCATGGAGTCGGAAAATCAAGGTGTAAAAACTTACTCAGAAAGCTTTTGCGTGAACCATCAAATTTTTCCAATTGAAGTTTTTTCGTAGGTTCCTAACCTTAACTGTGTACTGACGAATTAAAAATGTTGATTAGACAGAATACAGCAGAACTAGCGAAAAGTAATAATTTCCGTAGATTACCTGTGTCAAAAACCTCAGCACAGAAACGTGGTTGAGCTCAAGAATTTTTTTCAGTGAATTATTTGAAGGTAAGAGCTTTTTTTATCGTAATGAGAGGTAGGAAAGGATTGGTGGAGCAAAGGGGGGTTTGCATGGCTTTAGATACGTCTATAAAGTCTAAAGAAATAGATGTTTCAAAAATAAAAGTCTTATTTTTTAATATAAATATTATTGCTTTCAAAATCTCTGGTAGTTGTTTTTCTCTAATAGCTGTTGTAACATACATTCTACCTATTTTTGAAATCAATCCATAAGTTATATTTCTGGCGTAATTACCAGGTTTAGGTAATAAATATTTGCTTCCGTTTACGGCATAAAAGTGTTAGGTAGCGGTATTTGTGTGGTGCTGATTTTAGTGAATTGCAGTAAAATTTGAGGCGAGTTAATGGTCAGAGTGTGAAGGAAGGGTTTGTAATTAGAAGATTGCGTGTTGAAGATAATAGAAGTGAAGAAGTAAATGATATTGTGAGCGATTTAGTTTGTTTTTTGTGGCCTGAAAGATTAGGTTGCTGTGTTTCCCGCGAGGAGAAGGGTGGGGAGACCAGTGCAGCCCAGTTGCAAAGACAGGGCAGGATAGGTAGAGAAAAGCACGGAAGAATTTAAGGTAGCAGAGTGCGGTAGTACAGTGACGACAGAAGTTACGCAAGTTACGTAGGACATATTCAAGGATGCTTTAAATCAGTTTGCTGGATAACAGGGACTCAGACGAGGAAGCCCTTTGTACGCCGAAGCGTGAGAAAAAAAGAAGAGTGAAAAAAAACGATAAAAGGGGAGAGGTTGAGGGCGGAGAGTTTAGGTTCAATCGAGCGGTTTATAAATAGGAAGAGAGATAGGGCGGAGAGAGGCAGTAGTGAAGATAAAGTAGAAGTAGGTTCTACCCAAAAAAATCCGAAAATGATTAGAACACCACCAAAAAAGATCAGAAGGAAGCGAAAGAGAAAGACGAGGAGAAAGAGGAAGACGAGTTTAAACGTAGAGAGCCGAGAGAAGATAAAAATTGAAAAATAGACGAAATGCGTAAAATTATAATAGGGGTAATGGCAGGAAGAAAAAGGAGAGAAAATAAAACAAGAAATCAGGAAAGAAATGGCTAAGCTTAGAAAAACTATGAGGAAATGGAAAGAAGTTAGGGAATATTTTGAAAAAAAGATGCAAACATTAGAACAAAGATTAGGAAAGCAATAAGAGCCTAGTAAAAAGGTAGCACATTCGGAAAGATTGAAAAGTTAAACCGGGAGTCTGTTAGTGGGAAGAGTGGGAATAAGGAGAGGGAAAGGCTAAGAGAAATAGAAAGAAAAATAGAAAGAAAAGAGAGATATGATAGAAAAAAAAACATAGTGATAAAGGGTCTAAGATTGGAAAGAAAGGAACTGAGTGAAGGAGTGTAAGATGTGCTAAAAAGGATAGATGCTAAGGTAAAAATAGAGGAAATGCGAAGTGTAGGAAGGAAAACGCGAAGAGGAGAGGTGATGATATTAGTGTAACTAAAGAAATGGGAACATAAGAGGGAAGTGATCTAAAAAAAGGCGTTATATGAAAGATCGGAGAGGATAGAGGATTATTTGACATGGGTAAAGAAAAATATGAAGTATCAGTTAAGAAAAATAGCGAAAGAGAAAAAAAATATTGCACAAAGGACATGAGTTGAGCATGGAAGAATACAGATAGGTGTTGTATGGGGGGATTGTGATTAAGAAAGGAAAGAATTAGTAAAAAATATGATGACGGGAAACTAGGAGAGGAAGAAACGGGAGATAGGGAAATAAGTAATAGTAAAAAACTAAAAGAGACGAGAAATAAAAAAAGGAAAGAATGGAGGATATGTTACTAGAATATAGCAGGCTTAGAAAGAAAGGATAGAGAGTGTATGAACAATTTGACACAATGGGATGTAGTAGTAATGACGGAGACGTGGCTAGATGAAAGAAGATGGGAAAGAGTAAGTGGAAGGCTACAAAAAGGATATGAATGGCAGATGCAAAACGCAAAAAGGAATTTTAAAAAAGGCAGAGCAATTGGAAAAATAGTGATGGGAGTGAGGAGAGAATGCAAAACAGGGACGGATAAGAAAGAGATAAAAGAACAGAAAGAGGAAATAATAGTAAAAAGGAGAAATGTGAAGGATGAAGTAAAAGATAGTGGGGGTGCATGTGAACGGTGATATCCAGGAAAAATCAGCGGGGATAAAAGAATTGATGAAAGAAAATGAGAAGGAGATTAGGCTTATAATAAGGGAAGATTTCAATGCGAGAACAGGAGATAGAGGAGGGGTGGAATTCGGAGGAGAGAGGGGAAGAAATTCCATAGGCAAGATACTTAATGGGCAGGTAAAGAATTTGTTAAAGTGTTTGGAGGAGATGGAATGGTTTATCTTGAACGTAAATATAGAAGAGGATTAAAAAGGGGAATATACACGCTTAGAAGAAAAAAAGGAAACAGTAATGGATTATGTGATAGTGGGCGATGAGGCAAGAGACAAGGTCTAGAAATTAGAGATAGGGGATTACATGGATTCAGATCACTTTCTGCTAATAGTGACATTAAAAGGAGAAAAAAGTAACAACAATATAGGTAAAAGAAAACGAAAAAAAAAAGAGCAGGAAGAGGGGATTGGTCAAGGGAAGGAGTAAAAAAGTTTAAAGGAAAGGTCAGATTGATCAAAATGGGAGATGAAAATGTGAACGAGGAGATAGAATTGATGCTAGGAAGAATGAGAAGAGTATTAAAGAGTACAAGCGAAGATGAAGTTAGTGAGGGCGGGAATAGAAGTAGATGGGATGAGAAGTGTAAAGAGAAACAGAAGGAGGTTAGAAAGGAATTAAGAAAATAGAAAAAAGGAAAAAGTAGTAAAGAAGAATATAAGAGAAAAAAGAAGGAGTATACTAAGTTGTGTGATTAAAAGAAAGAAGAGAAAAATAAAAAGTTTAAAGAAGAGGTGGAGAAGGCTAGGACGGAAGACGGGGTTTGGAAGGTAATAAATAGAGAGAGAAAAAGAATAAAAAGCGTAAATTAGGATATTGAGATGGGAGAATGGAAAAAATACCTAATAGATTTGCTAGTAAGGATGAAGAGGTATGTTATGAAAGAAGAAAAATATGTTAAAGTAACAGATAGAGAAAAGGACATAACAAGGAAACAAATGGTCAAAGTGTTTGGAATAATGCAAGATGGTAAGGCGCCTAAAATATATGAAATTTTAAATGAAGTCTGGAAATATTGAAAAGAGAACTAAAGAAATGAGTATTGATAATGTGCAATAGAGTATGGAGAGGAGAGGAGTGGCCAAAGTTATAGAAAGAAGGAGTAGTGATACCCATAGTGAAGAAAGGTAAAGAGATGGAGGTAAAAGATTATAGGGGAGTGACGCTGATGCCAGCATTGTATAAAATATATGTAACAGCTTCGTCAGAGAGATTAAAAAAGAAAATTGATGAAAAAAAGGTAGTGCCACCGAATTAGACAGGGTTTAGAAAAGGAATAAGGGTGATGGACAACATATATGTTCTGGGTAATGAAACATATATAGAGAATAGAAAAAAAAAGTTTAAAAAAAGATTAAAGAAGAATGTGGTTGTTTGACACGCTGGTATGGCCAGTATTAGGTCATAGAGCAGAAATATGGGGATAGAAGGAATGGAGAGAGATCGAGAGCTTACAAGAAAGGTATATAAGGTGAACGCTAGGGATAGACTGGACGACACCTGGATACATGGTGAGAGAAGAAGCGCAAAGAGATAAATTAAGTACAAGAGCAGGAAAAAGGGCACGGCAATTTGAGATAAAGTTGAAGAAGGCAAAGAGGGGAATTATCGAAAAAGTGCTTGAAGGAGGTAGAAAAAAGGAGAAAGAGGGCGAGAGAAATAACAAAATGCGAATAAGAAAAAAGGGAGTTTTCTAGTGCTAGAGATAAAAGAAAGAGATTTGGAATATGTTATGAAGAATTGGAGAGAAGGGACAGGGAAAGACAATTAATGGAAAGATGGGAAATGATTGAGGAATCAAAAGATAATGAATGGTATAAGATAATAAGAAAGGAAGAAATACCAAAGTACTAAAAAAAGGGATAAGGAGAAAGAAGACTGACCACAAAAGCAAGATTTATATTGGGAAAAAAGGTAAGAAAGGGAATGTATTGGGAAAAAAAGAGAGCAGAAAGTTTAAGTTATGTGCGTGGGAGAAGGAAACATAAAAGCATGTATAGGAAGGTTGTAGGAGAGGAATAGAAAATTAAGGAAGCTGGAAAGAGAATGTGGTAAAGATTTTTGGGGAGTATGAAATGAATGAGGAGTAGATAAAGGAGTTGGAGGAGGCTAAAGGGGCGAATGAGAGAAAATAAAAGAATGGTTGTGGAAAAAATGGTAAAATGAGATCGAGATAGAAGAAAAGTGAAAGGAAAAAGGAAGCGGAAGTCGTATAGACTGGAATCGTAAAAATCTGTAAGTATATATTACAAAGTAGTATAAGTAAATTACCTTGAGTATGCGCTCGCTCTCACTCGCTCGATTTCTCGCTCTCGCCTTCGATCGCTCGATTACTATTTTGACATATATGTAATATAGAAGTAAGAATCTAGATGTAAGAATTGATGTAAATAGTTGTAAATAATTATAAATAGTAAAGATAAGTTGACATAAATTTGTAGATGGTCTTGTAAGAAACGGAGGTCACGTAAACCCTTAGGGGACACATTATAGATAAATAATTTAATATTTCTTAACATAGCTTGCTCTTTAGTGAATGGTGATGATGTAATGGTTTTGGAAGATGATCAGCACCCAACGCTAATTAATAACTGCAAATGCGTTTCAATAAACAATGTTATTTTCAAGATGATTTAGAAAGAGAATTTTAATTTGGGCATAGGCAATTACGTAAATTTGTATCTTAATCTTGCTATGGATAATAGGGGTGTCCATAAAAAAAGGAAATCCGAATCTCAACTTGTATCTCTGATTTTTTTGTTCCCTTCGGGTTGAAAATGAATATCCTGGTGAAAGAAGTAAATCAAATACTATTTAAAGGTCGCTCATCGTGAATTTATCTGTTTTTTACAGAAAAATCAATTTTTCTCGAAAACGGCAGACTATAACGCAAAATCATAAAAAATATAAAGGATGCGACTCATCAAAATGAGTCTTTCTTTTTCACAAAAGTTATTAAAATAATGCACAGTTAAGAAGATATACGAAGAAAATTGTTACAAAGAAGCCTTAATCATCTATTCCACTTGCTGCGAGGTCTTTAATTTACATTTAAATTATGTTTAGGTCCTTAAAAACATTTTATTTAAATAAATTTGTCATAAATAGTAATTTTTATATTTTTAATTTCAAATACTTTACAATTTAAAGGTAACACTTTAAAAAGTACATAAAAATTGTTGTGATTAATATAACTAAAGAGAACAATGTACACCTTAGGTTTTTTTGATGATATGACTTCCTTAGTGTCAGATTTCAAACATCTGGAACTTCTTTTCTATAATCTTCCACAACGTTCTTAATCTTTCACTTTTCTGCTTCCGATTTTGGAAGAGAATTATTGAAGTCAGACATTAAAGCAACAGAACGCTTAGTGGAATCGTTGACAACCTGCAATGAACTTACAGTACGTTTTGCATCTGCAAATCTCTGATTAGTGTCCCACTCTTCAGGATCAGTCTTAAGAAAAAAAAATTAACATCTATGCGAAGAGAACGCAAAGCACAGATTGATAAAGAATCCACGAGATTATGCGATCCTCTGCTTTCTAGATCATCAGTCGTCTCCAGTTTAATACCTTAGTTAGTCCAGTCCTCCTCACAGAATTTTAAGCTTGTTATTAATTTTCGCTTTTTCACAATAGAAGTTTTTAAAGAAAATAACGCTAGAGGAACCAAATCAGATCCAAGGTAAAACAGATGAGATATAAACTTTTTAATGGAAAAGGTAAATCTTGAAACAATGATTTAATTTTGCCATCCATCTAGCTAAGTGGTAGAATCCAGGAGCTCTAAAGTGATATTTATTTTTGCTGTTTGAAACTTCTAATATTATTAGACAAAGTTCTACCATCTCTTTATAATCTTCTCGAGGCAAGTAACTGTTTTTTTCTGGCAAAATATTGTTAAGAAATTCTATGACAACCTGTTTTATTATTTTCATATGTGGTAATTTCAATCGTGGATCGTCTAATAGTAAGAGTTTAGTAAATTTCTGCCAATTAATGTTTCTTAGAGAACACACGCACCATTCTCTTTTCCTGTATTAGAATCAGTTGTATCGAACGTAGCTTTACACATTTTGAAGGATCAAACGATGAAAAATTGCTTTTGTGATCATTTTACCTGTTGCATTATTCAATTTAGGAATACCGAGAATCTTGTGGACATTATAACCAGTAATCACGACTGAAAGCCTTTCAACATTTCCTTTCGTATTTTCCTTGTGGATACTATCTCTCACTCTTTTCGTCCCAAAGAATTATAAAGGGAGGCTTTTCTATTGCAGCGACTTTTTTTTTTACATTCTAAACTATATTTGCACGTAGAGCAGAGCGTTTTTTCGTACAGTGGAAACAGAGCATAAAGCATCATTCAAATTTCGACCATCTGACTTTGCAATTGCTGCAGCTAGCATTGTAAATTTTTTGTCGGATAGGTTACTTCGATCTAAAGTCGCAGTCACTTATTAAGAGTTTAAAATATTCTGCAAAATGCGTGATTTCTTTGGTGCGCTAGGTCCGCCTTAAAGCAATATTTTATTATAATAGTCTGATATTTCTGCTTCTAAACATGACTCGTCTTCTAACTCCTCGTCACTATCGGTGAAATCTACCCATTGTGTCGCCCTCTCTTCTTTCTGCCTCTACTTTTCACTTCGCACCCGCTCTGCTTCTTTGGATTTTTGTTCCTCAAGTCCCTTTTCTTTTTCTTGAATATTTAAACTTTTGATAGTTTCGATATTCAATTTCATACACCGGTTTTCTCGTTGATCTTCCAGAAAATTTTTGTCTTTAACGTATTGAATCAAATTTACGGCATTTTCATAAGCTATAGCAAATAGAAATTTTAGTTTTTCAGAAAAATTATCTTGTTTACCTTTTTGTGATTAAAAAAAAGTCCTTGATTTATTCTTCTGAAGCTGTACGTATTCTCGGAATAAATTCTTTATCTTGCGGATAATATTAGCTTGAAGAGCCGTCGGAATTCATGCTAGACGATTTTTTCTCAAATAATGATGATAGAATAATGTTGATGATAGAAGTATTTAGGTGATAATAGAACAATGTTTATAAAACATCAAATACAGTGGGTACAACATTTTCCGGTAGATTCGACTAGAATGATCCGCTGAACAACCTTTCAATTTCATTTTTCTTTCTTTTGTACTCTTTTGTATTCGAATTTATAATTTGGAAGTGAGTTGAGCCTCTAAACAAAAAAATAGGAACAAACGAACTTAAGTCACAAAACAAGCAGAACGCATAAAAAAAACAAGGCAAAAATTATTTGATTTTGACGAACCTTACCAAAGAAATTGACCATAATAAACATACTGCATCCTATAAGTATAGCCTGATCTCGATTTTTGACATTTATAGAATAAGAATATAAAAAACGAATGTAAGGAGTGAATAAAGCTTTCTATTGTTTCAAAGCCAGCTATGCAAAATCTCTTACAACATCGAAAGTAGAAAAGGAAATTATTATAAAGGTTGTAAAAGATCATAGAAAAAGTTACCTTCAAATTTTGAAATGTTTAAAATTTGAAAATTTGCGAAATTGCTATTTCAACAAAATTTGTTTATATGAATTATTTTCAAGGACCCAAAAATAATTTAAATGTGTATGAAAACCTCTTGGTACGTCGATAGATGATTAACGTTTCTTTATAACAATCTTCTTCATATATCTCCTATGCATGATTTAAATAAAACTTAAGCACAAAAAATTATTATTTTAATGAGATGCATCTTTTACGTTCTTTACCATTTTGCGTTATGATTAACTGTTTAAAAAAAAAATTGATTTTTCTGTTAAAAACAGACAAATTCATGATGAGCGACCCCTAAATATTATCCAATTTTTTTCCTTTTTCAAGAAGGTTCATTTCTATCCTAAAAGAAACAAAAAAACCAAAGAGGTAAGTTAAGATTTGTAATTTCTTTTTTTCTTAACACCCCTAATGGTTAATAGGGGTAACTTGTATAAAATACAGGATTCTGAAAAAACTTGTATATATCTGCACGATAAAATAATAATTAAAATGAATAAGTGTATCCCTGTTTTTGTAGGCAATCCACCAAACAAAATGTTTTCTGTCTGGTTTTCAAAAAAGTTAAAGAATTTTGTAAGAATAAAAGACAAACTAAGGAAGGAATTCAAGAAATCCACATTAGAAACAAATACCTTGTGCGAGGTCTACAAGCAAATGAAAAACTTGTCTCATGAAGATAAAAAAACTATATTTTGCATGCGGAAAGGGCTTAAGAAGATGACCCTGGTAGAATCTGAAGTATAACATTAAAACTAAAGGATGAGACTCGCATTCCAGGTATAATGTCATTTGATGGTAGGAAGTTATACAAGCATATTGATATCGTTGATGTTTCTGCAGATTGATTCAAAAGTGTTGATATTGACGATAGTGATGTCGAAGGAAGGAGATTCTGCAAAATATTTACGAGCACGAACTACTTTGGGGGATGTGTTAAAATTTTATCCGCACAAGTTCAGAAGGCGATAAAAAAATTGAAGAATAAAAACATAATAGGTATGGATAGAATACCTAGTTTTTGACTTAAATACTGCTAATTGATAATCGGAACCTCTTTCTGTATTTACAATCATTTAGCCTTATTTGAAGCCCTTTTTGATAGCCAAGCATCATGTATTTATTCCTCAAAAATAGACAGTAACGAATTTAGCCGAATTCATGGAATATACATGAAAAGCATTGGTTGGACAACCCACTGTCTTTATTAGACAATATTTTGAAGAATGGGTAACATTTTGGTGAGTATGCTTGTCATACTTCTAAAACTTATCAGCCTTTTTCTGTGTCACTGCAAGGCATGATTCTGGGTCCTACATTTTTCGTATCATGTTACGACGATATAAGTCCTGATTTGTCTGCAAAAATTAATCTATATGCTAATGATAGCAAGTTATATCCTAAAATAAATAGTTCACGAGATTGTGTCTTTCTACAAAAAGACCTTTAAGAATTGCATGCTTGATTTCTAAATAATGAACTTCCGCTAACGATAAGTAGTAAGGTTTTGAGATTTTTTGAAAGCCGAGATTGGATGCCGAGATAATCTAGAATAACTGAGGAAAAACACGGGAAAAATGGTTTTAGAAAAAACTGCATATTCAGCTGGAAAATTTTCTTTCCTACTGTTTGAGATGTTATTATTTTCTTTTTTTAATGCTAAAGAAATAAAAAAAAGGGTTAAGTCTATCACCGTTCGAAAAATACATGGCAGAGAAGTTGTCCCATTCTACTTAGTGGCCAATTTGACGGCTCACTGGTACTTGAAGCGAATCATTGTACTGCTTCTTCATGATATCTATTATTTGTGTTTTTAGCTCTTGTTAGAAAATGGTGATAAATTGCTGCTTGTGCTCAGAAACTTTTTCTCTTACATGCTCGACGATGTTGAGCATTTGGTGCAACAGTCATGAGGTTCTAACAGTAGTCTGATAAAGCGTTCACACTCCAATTACCTTTGTACCTCTTTTTGATTGTAGCGATATCTTGATAAAATCTGTCACCATGTTCATCACTTACTGCTTTCATATTTTCTGAAAAGAAGTCCAAGTGAGATTGCATCATGGGAATTTTCAGTGACATGTTCACCTTCATTTCCTGAAAGTTTTTCAACATCGTATCGATCAAGTATTTGTAGTTTCCGGATTCCCTGTTTTCTAAGAAATTGGCTATAACAGCTTTCACTGACAACCATGTTTGCCTTTCATGTTTAGTCAAGATATTTTTAAAATCGCCATCTCGCATCAGTTGTCAGATTTGTGGTCCATCAAAAACTTCCTCTTTAATTTTTGAGTTACTAAGCTCAGTGAATTTCCTTTAAAAAAAAAGAACACCTGCTTCTCCGTTTCTATTGATCGCTTTGATGTAATTTTTCACGATACCAAGCTTTATATGTAATACTGGTAGAAAGATCTTTTAAGGATCAACCAACGGTTTTTGAAAAACGTTCATCTTTCCACGTTCCAACGTCTGTCGCACTGGTCAAACTTTAACATTGTAATATTTGTCTCGTGCTCTGCTGTCCCAGGTGCATAAAAAGCAACCATGTTTTATGTAATTGCAATCCAAAAAGAACATCTATTAGTATAAAATCTCTACAGATAAACCAATTATGTGGCTCGTAATCTATTTTGTCAAGTGAACGTTTCATGACATCATAGCACTCTTTCATATTGGTAGCTTGAGCAACGGGTATTGATGGATATTCGTTTCCGTTGTGCAAGAGAACAGCTTTCAAACTGTAATTGTTTATATCAATGAGTACACGCCGATTCTCTGGTTGATATTCTTGACCAGTGGCCATAATTAGGCCGTCAACATCGTTGCAATAGATGAGACTATCTTGTCTGGAAAAAAATGAAGTTAAATCTATCTTTCAATTTTGATGATCAGAGATTTTTACATTTTTTTAAAGCAAATTTTTTTTCTTGAGTTTAGAGCCCAAGATTTCAGCATCATTTTGAGATAAATTTAGATCTCTTACCAAATCATTTGATTTTTTTCAATCAAATAATTGTGGCAAGTTTCTGGTCGGCTCATGTTCCGTAGTTTGATTTTCTACAAAAACAATTGATTTTTTTTTGCTTTGCGTTTTGTGGAATTAACCAGGAGATACTCTTTACGGTCAGACGCAGCTTTTGCCACGAAAAAACATTAAGGTTAATTATGGAGTCCTTGCATCTCGATGAGAAGCCATTAACATTTGTCAAACCGAAATAACAATTATCTATATGGTTTAGAGGTTCTCTCTAAGAAGTGGGGGAAGAAAAGTGACGATGTGATCGAAATTACCTCAATATATTGACTTCGAGCAATTTAATATCCAATATTTTTCTTTATTTTCAGCCTTAATTTTTAAAAAAATCTTGTAACTTTCTCGTATTGCAGGAGAAATTTTTTGTCTCTGTTTTTGTAAGGCAAAAACGCCGCAAACGTAGCAGAATTTATCGGAATGATCCTTGAAACTACGCTTTATTTTGCAGTTGTTGCAGAATGAGTGTCGAACGATAGCTCACAATCAGCGCTAATGAATTGGGGTTTAATAGGATTAAGTTCTAGTCCTAGAGTATAAGTAGCATACATGTGACTCCGCAAAGGTCTAGCGTAAAATGAAAACAGCACGGAGCACGATTCGCAGGAGAGCTCAGAACTGTTGCTTGTGACATAGTAGAGGTAAGTTGCGCATGCGCTATAGTAGAGGGAAGTAGCGCATGCTCTGTGTACACTTTACCCTGACCGATCCTTTGTATTACGTGTACAGTGCACGTGTGACGCCTGCGTGATTAATAACCTGCTCAAGAATCGAAAGAATTGAATACTGCTGGCACTAAGATAATGATAAACTTCGTAAATAATGTGAAATTTGCAGATATTAAAGATTGTGGTACAATGAAATATTAGATACAGTACAATGATTAGCTTCAAGTACGTGTAAGCCGCCAAATTAGCAACTCTGTAGAAAGAGACTTCTCTGCCATGTATCTTTCGAACGGTGATAGCCTGAACCCCTTTTTTTATTAAATTTCTTTGGCATTAAAAAGAGAAAAAAATGTCATTTAAAACAGCAGGAAAAAAAATTTCAGCTAGATATGCAGTTCTTTCTAAAATCACTTTTTTTGTGTTTTTCCTCAGTTTTTCTAGATTATCTTGGCAATCGTATAAGATATCATAGGAAAAAGGCCGCTGCTGGATTTGGCATCAAAAAATGCATCGAAATCATATATTGATTTCCATTATAAATTTTTTCACAACATTCTATTTGCTGATTTGTAATTTTTAAAAAAAATTTTTGATAAAAAAATCTCCAAAACCTTACGTGCTGCAGAGAAATAGAGGCCAGATTCGGATTCAGCACAAAAAACTAGTCTGACTTTGAGATGTTTTATTCCAAGAGCACATAGGTCACGTTTTGTTTACCAGTGTTAAGTAATAAATAATGGAGTGTTGCGCAGAAAATCCAAGATTCGTGAATAAGCGGATACATACACCTCGTATTTCTGTTTTCAGCTTGTTTTAGACGATCATGCAAATCTTCAAAGATACTGCCACTTCGCTAATATTTTTCAGCGGTTTGATTTTAAAAAGCTATTATACGCGTCTTTTATAAGGGCACCTAAATTTGCATCACATGGTGATACAAAAGAAAAAATACAAAAGAAATTCTCATGACATCTAGCATTTAAAGAAGACGAGGTGTACCCTGCTAGAAGGAGATTTTGCTTCTCTTTGTATTCTAGATGCAAGCTAATACCATTGCATCTTGGGCGCACTTTATATTACTTAAAGTTTATTTACAGAATGCTTTATAGAAAAATGTATTGTCCTTATTTGCTTGGATGTTGACGAATTCTAACTATCCGTTTTGTATCAACAATGAAAAAGCATGCAATGTTTATAATTG
>JAUELO010000352.1:4560-17739 GCA_032357855.1 Amphibolips quercusostensackenii
GTGGAAATCTGTCTGAATTCCTTGAATTTTCTGAATTTCTTTCATTCTCTGAATTCCTTGAATTCCTTAAATTCTCTGAATTACTTGAATTCTCTAAATTACTTGAATTCTCTGAATTTCATAAATTTATTGAATTCCCTCAGATTAAGTTAGAGTTGAAAATTTATTTATTTTTTAATAAAAATTTATTTGCTTTGTTTAACTACTACTTTCGATTAATTCAAATTTAAAGTGTATTAAAAAGTTTCAAATTTTTTAATAAAATTCATTCAAGATTTATAAAATTTTGTTTTACCCGTCTATGTAGTTAAAACCAATTTTTACATAAGATCACTAAATCACTAATCACTAAAAGCAAAATTTTTATTTAATATAAATATAAATAATCTTTTTAAACAACTGTTTGTCAGCAATCATTTTCTAAGGAAAATATCCAGTTTTTGAACCCAATACTTTAAAAGTATAAAAATAACTTCATTATTTATTCAAACTATTATTCTTCAGTCTATAAATGATCAAAATTCCTACTTACTGCAGAGTTTACTACAAAGTTTTACGCCTTTTTTCTCTTTTTCCAAAATTGAAAATTCATTCTTTTTAGTGGAAAAAGTCTACTTTTAAACTTCAAATTATTTTGTTAAAAACTCAAAAATTTTGTTAAAAACTCATACTTTTTAGTCGAAAATTTGTCTTGACCAAAAAATTGTTTCTTGAAAATTCAACTATTTTGTTGAAAATTTGTCCTCTTGGTTTGAAAATTCATCGCTTTTAATAGAAATTGCATCTTTTTTAGTTAGAGACGTAACTGTTTGGTTAAAAATTACCTTTCTTGTTGTAAAATCATGTTTTTGTTGTTGTAGAAAATCAATTATTTTTATAGAAATACAACTGTTTCGTTAACTTTAATCTCCTTTAGTTAAGGATCCAAGTTGTTTGTTGAAAATTTGCCCTTTCTGGTTAAATTTAACTGATTATAATTTGAATTTTATTCATTTATTTATTTTGTAGAAATATCAAATATTACATTTTTTGTTGAAAATAATTCTTTTTGTGTCAAAAATTTAACTCTGGTTCAAAATTAAAGTGCTTTCTAAAAAATTCATTTTTGTTGTTAAAGATTCATGATTTCAGTGAAAAATTCATTTCATTACTCAAAAATTGAACTACTTCAATAATAATGAGTTTTGTGTTGTTAAACATTAATATTAATATACTAATATATTAATATATTGATATTTTTAGGTGAAAATGTAATTAGTTGGCTAAAAATTCAACTTCTTGATTGAAAAGTCAACTTTTTTGGAAAAAATTCATCTGTTTGTCTCAAAAATTCAAAAATTTGTTAGAAAATTCAACTATTGTGTAGAAAATATAAATTTTTTTTCAGAAAATTCAACTGTTTTGTAAAAAACTACTTTTTTATAGAAAATTATTTTCGTATTCAAAATTATTATTTTTTCAATCAAAATTTAAATATTACATTTTTTGTAAACAATTTATCTCTTTAGATTTAAAGTTCAGCTATTTGGTTGAAAATTGTAATTTCATGAAAATCCGTCTTTTTGGTAGAAAATTAACCTTCTTGGTTTAAAATTCAACTATTTGGTCAAAGATGTATGTTTTTTGTTGAAAATGCGTCCTTTTTGGTAGAAAATAATTCTTCCTAATTGAAAATTCATCTTTTTGGTTAAAACTGTAATTGCTTATTTAAAAATTCAACTGTTTTGTAGAAACATCGTTTTTTGGTTTGAAAATTCAACATTTTGAATACAATTCATTGTTTTTCTTGACTGAAAAATCTTTCTTGATTGAAAATGCAACTCTTGTTAAAAATTCGACTGTTTAATTTAAAAATTCATCACATTTTGTAGTAATTCATTCTTTTTGAGTTTATTTCAACGGCTTTTTCGTTAAAATGAAAACCGTTTTTCGGTTAGATTATCAGCCATCAGATTTTTTTCTTGAGAATTCATCTTTTTAGGTTAAAAATTCATCTCTTTGGTTGAAAGCTGAATAGCTTCCTCAAAAACTCATTTTTTTGTAGAAAATTTGTAAGCACAATTTAGTACAAATTTCTACTGTTTCGTAGAAAATATATTTTTTTATTATGAAAATTTAGGTATTTCATTTTTGGTTGGTTATTGATCTTTTTTAGTTTCAAAATTCAACTAATTGGTTAAAAATTTATGTGTTTTGTTCAGAATTCGGCTTTTTTATTAGAAAATTATTATTCTTGGACAAAAATTGTAATATTTGGTTAAAAATTTAATTATTTTATTGGAGATGCAACTATTTTGTCAAAACGTAAACTTTTTTGATAAAAAATTCAACTATTTGGTTGAGAGTTGAACGATTTCGTTCAAAATTAATTTTTTGGTTAGAGATTCATCATTTTATCAAAAAATTCAACTATTTAATTATAAATTTAACAATTTTATCAATAGATAGTAATTTTTTGTTGTTGTTGAAAATTAATTTTTTTTAATATTCCACTATAGTTTAAACTTATACTACCTTTTAAAAAATTCATTTTTTTGATGAAGATTCATCATTTGAGTGAAAAATTTATATTTTTGGGTAAAAAATGTAACTGTTCTGTAGAAAATTCATCTTTTTGTATTGAAAATTCAACAATTTGGGATAAAATTTAACTATTTGGTTGAAAATTACTTTTTTGTTAGGAAATCGTGTTTTCTGGATAAAAATTCATATTATATTTTTGAAAATTTACCTTTCTTGATTAAAAATTACATTTTTAATTGAAAATCATTTATTTGGCTGAAAATGCAACTTTTTTAAATTTGAAGTTTAATTTTTATTGTTCCAAAATTCTTCTATTTATTGAAAATTCATCTTTGTTGGTATAAAATTGCAGTATTTAGTTAAAAATTCACCTTTTTTTTGAAAATTTAACTGTTTTGTTGGAAATTTCTTATTTTGATAACAAAATCGTCCTCGTGGATTGAAATTCAACTTGCCTCTAAAAAATCCAACTTGCCTCTAAAAAATCCAACAATTTGGTTGAAAATTGATCGATTTGGTTAGAAAATGAACTATTTTGTAAAAGTCTTTTTTTTTGGTCGAAAATTCAACTGTCTTATTAAAAATTCGTCATTTTGGATAAAAAATTTATTTTTTCTGGTAGAAAAATTATATTTTTTGATTAAAAATTAACTTTTCACATTTAAAATTTAAGTTTTTGGGTTAAAGATTCAACAGTCTTCCAAACAATGGTCTTTTTGGCTTGAAAAAACTATTTGGCTAAGAGTTGTCCTACTTTGTTTAAAATTCTTTTGTTTTTGCTTGAAAGCTCAACTATTTAGTTATAATTATAACTATTTGTTTAAAATTTTTTTGTATTTTTTTGGGTTCAAAATTCATATCTTTTGGTAAAAGACCTTTTTCGGTTGATCTTGACCCGATTACGTAACATTTTTAACTTACAAATTTTCTGGACCATCAACTTTGTATACCAAAATTTCTAAATAAATAATTTCACGTCATCATAAAATTTATTTCCCAATGTTTCTAAACACTATCAAAAAAGAAGACAATTTAAATTGTAAATGATTGTTCAGTGATGGGAAATAATTCTGTTCTTAACATTTTGCTAGAACACTGTAATTTGTAAACTTTCTTACATTTTCAAAGAGATAAAAAAAATTAAATAATATGCAAAAACTTATTTCTTAAAATTCGAAAAAAAAATTAGAAGCTTTTGATGATTATGAAAGATTCAAGGAGATTAAATTTTATTCAAGATTTCTGAGAAAATTCTAAATGGTTTAGGTTTTATTTTAAAAGAATAAGTTTAGGTTTTAATGGTTTTAAAATGACAATTTTTATAATTTTTCAAGATTGAAAAAAATTTTAAGTAAAACTGAATTCAACAGGGTGTTAAGGGAATGAAAAAAATGTTTTTAAGATTCATAGGAAAATTTAAGTAATTGTTTTATAATGAATTCTAAGAGAAAATTGAAAAAGATTACAATACATTTTTAATTATTTCTCAAAATTTTTGAAAGGATTGTAAAAGATTCTAAAGCAAAATTTTACAATTTTATCATATTACATAATTTAAAAATTTTTGAATAAGTTTAAAAGATATTCAGAAAGTTTAAAACGATTCAAAAATAATTAAAACTTATAAAGATTTTCTAATAATTTTGTAAGGTTTCATGAAAATGAAAAAAATATATTTTTAGTTTCTTAGGAAAAATCAAAATGATTTTTTTCCAAAAATTAATTTGAAGAGATTATTTAAAAAGATTTTTAAACATTTCAAAAGATTTCTATAATTTTCAAAGAATAATCTGAAAGATTTTAAGGCAATTTTTTTATTTTGCAAAATTTTTAAAAAATGCAGGAAAAATTTATTAAAAAAAAAATTATTTTGAAATTTGTGTGACAATTTAAAATTATTTTTTATTTTTAAAAATGAACTATAAAAGAAAATTAAAAAAATGTTTTTAAACATTCTGAACGATTTCTTACAATTTAGGAAAAATGTATAGAAGATTTTAAAGCAAAATGTTTTAGTTTGGTAAGATGAAAAAAAAAAGTGAATTTAAGAAATATTTAAAAGAATTAAAAAGATTTTAAAAGAATTTTAAACTTTAAAAAATTTTTATAAATGTAGATTTTTTAAGATTAAAAATATTAAGAAGCTTCGAAAGAATTTCGAAAGGTTTTAAGAGAATAAACAAACTTTCTTAAAATTTCTAGAAAAATTTAGAAGATTATAAGGCAATTTTTTTACATTTTAAATGATTTTTCAAAATTTTAAGAAAAATCCGAGTCAGTTAAAAATATTTTTAAGCATTCAACACGTTTTATATAGATTAGAAATATTTCAAAACTTGGAAACATTTCCGCAAATTTATCAAATATTTCTTGATTTCTTTCAAACTTCTAAAAGTCCTGAATATCTTTTTAAAAATATTCTAGATTCTTTTTTAACACATCTTAAATGTTCAAAAATCTTTTTTAATTTTCTCCAGATTCTTATAAAAATTTCATTTATGAAAAATTTAAAAACAAACTAATAAAACTTACTTTCTTAATCTCAATGGTCAGAATTTAATTTCAGCGCGAATTTAAATGATCAAAAACTTTTCATAAGTAAATCGTTATTCGAAATTTTTATATCGTATTATTATTAATATTATTTTTTATTCTTTATGCAATTGAAAATTTTATTTTAATTTGTTAATTTCAATTAGTTGTTACCTTAAGTAACTCCTATATATGTGTATGACTAAAAAAAATATTGAAAAAGCATTCAGCTTACATGAAAATATTTTTTTATTTATTTTTAGACAATACTTCATCTTAAAAAACCTTTTTTTATTTAGTAAACATCTATTATGTTTTCAAACATAATGCAAAAAATTTTGCGTAACGGTGATGAGGGAGGGGGGAGTCCCAAAGAAAACGTTACGGTCTGCTATATGGGGGGGGGGGGTTAAAAGGACGAAAATAATATTACGTAATATGTGAACGCTCCCTTATGAGTAATTTTTCAAAACTCACGTGTATGTGCTGCGATAACACCGAGTGTATCATGTTCAAGCATATGTCACTCATTTGGCACGTAAGTAGCTCATCAGTGAGTCAGTTTCCAATTCCACTTCCAAGCGTTGGAACAGTTGTGAAACTTGTAGAAATAGTCCGGAATCTGTAAAAGTGAACGTTATCTTTTAGCATCGACTATATATAAAAATATATATTCAAAATTTAAATACTCAAAAATTATGTTAATTGAATACACGGAAAAAAATGTGTCTTGTGAAAATTAGAGAAATAGTCATGGAATCTTCGATGGGTAAACCAAAATTTTATGAATCTTGAATGACTTTCACTAAAAGATTTAAAACTTTTTAATACACTCTAAATTTAAATTAGTCGAAAGAGATAGTCAAAAAAAGAAGATACATTTTCAATTAAGAAAATCACTTTTCAAGAACGAAAACAAATTTTTCACAAAATAGTTTAAGTTTCAACCAAGTAGTTGAATACCTCAACCAAAAAAGATTGTTTTTAAACCAAGAAGATTAATTTTCTACCAGAAAGAGAAATTTTATAAAATATGCAAGAATTGTTAAACAAAATATTAAATTTTTAATAAAAAAATATTAACCTTCAACCCAAAAAGAAACGAATTTTCAACAAATAGTTCCATTTTCAACTGGAAAGATGAATTTTCAACCAAAGAGATGAATTTTCAACTGACCTGATGAATTCTGGACAAAAAATTGTTTTAACAAAGTAGTTCAACTTCAAACTAAGTAGTTGAATGTTCAACCAAAAAAGATTTTTCAGCCAAACAGATTAATTTTTTACAAAAAAGGTAAATTTTCAACAAGCTACAAGTATTTGCAACCAGAAAGACGAATTTTCAAATAAAAAATATAATAACTTTCACAAAAAAACAAATTTATAACAAATAGTTCAATTTTCAACTAAAAAAGATAAATTTTGAACCAAATAATAAATTTGTAATAAAACATTTTAACTTTCAACTGAGTAGTTGAATTTTAACAAAAAAAATCATTTCGCGCCAAGAAGATTAATTCTGTACAAAAAAAAAAAGAATTTTCAACAAAATACGTTAATTTTTAACCAACTGGGTGAATTTGTAAATAAAAAGATCGTTTTGAAACAAAAAAATGAAATGCTTTGATTTTCAGTTAAAAAAATAAAAAAATAAAAAACTAATTTATCAAAAAAAACATAAAAAAAACTAGATAAATTTTTGATTACCAAAATCAATTTTCAAAAACAAAAACGAATTTTTAACAAAATAGTATAATTTCCTACAAAGGAGATTATCTTCAAGTCAAATGACGAATCTTAAACCAAAAACTGAATTTTTAACAAAATAGTTCAACTTTTAACCTAGTAGTTGAATGCTTAACCAAAAAAGATTATTTTCCAACCACGAAGATTAATTTTCGACAAGAAAGACAAATTTTCCAAAAAATGCACGAATATTCTACCAAAATGTTGAATTTTCAGCTGAAAAATATTAACTTTCAACAAAAAAAAGGAATTTTCAACCAATAGCTAAATTTTCAACTAAAAAAGATACATTTTGAACGAAATAATAAATTTTTAATAAAAGAGTTTAACTTTTAACCAAGTAGTTGAATTGTATAAAAAAAATTCATTTTGGGACAAGAAGATTAATTCTCTACAAAAAAAAAAGAATTTTCTACAAAATACGTTAATTTTTAACCAACTGGGTGAATTTGTAAATAAAAAGATCAATTTTAGCAAAAAATGGAATACCTTAATTTTCAGTTGAAGAATAAAAAAATAAAAAACTAGTTTGTAACAAAACAAGATCAAACAAACTAGATAAATTTTCATTTACCAAAATCAATTTTCAACTCAAATGATGAATCTTAAACTAAAATAAATTTTTTCAACAAAGCATTTCAACTTTCAAATAAGTAGTTGAATTTTCAACCAAAAAAGACGATTTTCAGCCAAAAGATTGATTTTTTACAAAAAAAGGTGAATTTTCAACAAACTTCAAGAATGTTTAACTAAAAATAATAACTTTAAACAAAAAAAAAACAAATTTTTAATAAATAGTTAAATTTTTAACTGAAAAAGATAAATTTTTTAACCATATAATAAATTTTTAATGAAACAGTTCAACTTTCAACCAAGTAGTTAAATTGTAAAGCAAATTCATTTTAGGCCAAAAAGATTAATTTTCAGTTCAAAAATAAAAAAACTAGTTTATAACAAAAAAGATCAAAGAAACTAGATAAATTTTAAATAAGCAAAATCAGTTTTCAACAACAAAAACGATTTTGTACAAAATAGTTTAATATTCGTCAAATAAGATTAATTTTTAACTTAAAGGATAAATCTTAAACCAAAAACTAAATTTTAACAAAGTAGTTCAACTTCCAACCAAGTAGCTAAATGCTAAACGCATTTTTCAAAAATGCAAAATTTTTTAACCAAAAAGTTAAATTTTCAATTGAAAAATATTAAATTCCAACCCAAAAAAACTTATTTGCAACAAATACTTTAATTTTCAACTAAAAAGGATGAATTTTCAAATGAAATGCTGAATGCTAAGCCAAAAAAAAATTTTTTTTGCATAAAGCAGGTCATTTTTTAACTAAGTAGTTAAGTATTCTACCAAAAACAGATGATTCTTCAATCAAAAAGATTATTGTTAATTTTCTTTTTATTTCATACGAAAAAGAAAAATTTTCAACAAACTAAACAAATTTTAAATTAAAAAGTTTAATTTCTAACTAAAAAATATTAACTTTTACCAAAAAAATTAATTTTCAACATACATTTAAATTTTCAACTAAAAAAGATCAATTTCGAACAAAAGAGATGAACTTTTAACTGAAATGATGAATCCTTAACCAAAAAAATAAATTTTTAATACAGCAGTTCAACTATCAAACAAGTAGTTAAATGGTATTCAAAGGATTCTTTTTGTGCTAAGAAGATTAATTTTTTACCAAAAAATATGAATTTTCAACCAAGACGTATTTTCTATTAATAAGGACGAATTTTCAACAAAATACATGGAATTTCAACTGAAAAGTTAAATTTTTAACCAAAAAAAAAATGCATTTTCACCCAGAAGTGGAGCAGGTTAATTTTTAATTATAAACATTAATTTTAATACATTTTGAAAAACGAATTCTCAGGAAAATAATTTAATTTTTAACCATAGAAATGAGTTTTCAACTAAAATAATGAATGTTTAAACAAATGTAATGAATTTTTAACAAAGTACTTCAACTTTCAGCCAAGTAGTTAAAACTTCAGTGAACAACATTAATTTTCAATACAAAAAAAATTATTTAAAACAAATTAATAAAATTTTAAACAAAACAGTAAAATTTTCAATAAAAAAAATTGATTTTCTAGCAAAGTTAAATTATCCACAAGATACATATTTTTTCAACTCAAAAAGGTAAATTTTCAGTTAAAAGAACTTACTTTTTAACAACAAAAAAAACGAACTTTTAACTAACATCATGAATCTTTAACCAAAAATAAATAAATTTTTAATAAAGTAGTTCAACTTTAACCAAGTAGGTGAATTTCCAACCAAAAAGATAAATTCTCAACAAAAATGATTTATTTTTTACCAAGAAAACCGAATCGCCCTAAGTTACGTCCACTGACCGAATCAGTAATTTAAAATGATTTAAACTGTAACTGTCATTGATTACATGAGTCATTATGAATGACCCAATCAGTAAGTTTTACAAATTAAATCAGCAACCAAAAAAAGTAAGAAAAAAATAGAAATGGGTTAATTTGAATCTTTTAAACCTTTTCTTATTTGAAGATTCCAAGTGAAAATGAAGAAAAAAATTCCTATTGGTTAACAAATTATGGATGAATTTTTATATCTACAGTTTCCGCTAGCGAGCATCAAGAAAAAATATAAATTAAAAAAAAAATTTTTTTGCTTGATTTAGAATTTTTTGTAAATGTAAAAAAGCATGTTTTTGTTTTGATTGAATCAAGTACATAGTTTTTTCGAAAAAATTAAATATATCGAACCTGAAATTTCTGTGGCTTAAACAAAAGAAACAGGTCATCATTTTTCTTTTATGAAAAAAATTTGGGGTGTTTGAAATGTTTAAAAATCGCAAAAAAGTGCAAAATCCCAAAAACACTTAAATCACAAAAAGATATGCTTATACCTTCATATCTAGATCGTTGTTCCAAAAATAAAAATCATTGATGATATGATTCCAAAACAAAAAACATTTTTAATAAAAAAATTGTAAAACTTATTTTATAAAAAGCAATAATTTCAACAACGTTTTTTGCAACTGAATTTTTTCTTATTGTCGCTTCTTACCAATTTAAAAAAAATGCTTGAATTTTTATTAATGGTGTTTCCTTCGAGGAAGACATTTTCTACAACTCTACGGTTTCCAATTTTAAAATTAAATTTATTTTGCTTGAGATCGTTAGACCCGTTTTTTTAAAAGAAAAATATTTAAAGCAAATAATTGTGTTTGAACATTTTCCACTTATCTTTAAAATTGGAAACATTAGAGTTATAGGGAATGTTTTCCCCGAAAAAATAGGCTATGATTGATTACAATCCAACCATTTTTGGAAAATTGGTAAGAAGCGATAGAAAGAAAAAATCAAATTATAAAAACTATCTTTTGATCATTATTTTTCATAAGTTTCAAACTTTTTCATAAAAAAATACTTTCTCTTTTATAAGACAAAGAAAGATTTTTGATAGAAAACTTTTCCATTCCAGAGACCTGATTTGTGGGCACGACAACATCTAACTTAGTTGTTTCAATTTTATATCAAAGATTGAAAATTAGAAAAGTATTCAATTTAATTTGTATTAACTTTTTTTCAAATGTATAAAAGAACAGAATTGAAAAATGCTTATGTTTGAATTTTTTAAATTTATTTTTATCAGTAGATAAATTTTGATTCCTTGTTCTCATCATTTTTTTTCAAGTGTATTCTTTTCAGTACGCAACCCTGTGTTATTAAAAATATTTTTCTGAAAGAACTAAAAAGATATGAGTTGAAAAAAAGACTATTTGAATAACCTAAATTTTCTGTTTTTGTTTCCTTATTCTTTTTTTTCTTTAAAAATTACATAATTAATAATAAACGAAGTATACTTCTAAGTATAATTAAATATATATGTCCAAGATTTTTCATTTTATCCTTACTATAATTATTATTTTGAAACGACAATCTTCAATTTATTAAAATTTAAATTAAAAATAGTTTTAGTACCTAAAATATTTTGCATTTGAAAAAAATGTAATTTGTATGGTTTCAGTGAAAAATATTGTAGTCACAACTAGCGCCCTGAAGAAAAAATTTTCAGCATTAATGATACATAAGTTTTGATTTAAATTTGCATTTAACTCAGACAAAAAAAGAGATTCTGCATCTTCAAGTGCAGAACGTGCCTGATTAGAACTGCATTCTGTCCCAAATATTTTTCCACTTACTGTACAACGTTTACAAATTTTGGTTACAATATATAAATTTACATATAATACACAAGGTCTTATTCAGCCTTAACTAAATTAAAAAACTAAAATTAAAAACATCATTTTTGCAATGTATAAAATGTTCACGAACATAAAATTCATCACATGCATTCAAAGCGCACAAAAAACAATATGATGGCGTCGGGGGCCTGATCGGTGACGCTGCGTGATGTTTTTGCGCACGTGGATTTGCGCAGCTATGCGCACCAAACAATCAGAAATGGATGAGATACAAACACTATGGTTGTAGGAGATCCAAGCGCTGTGGTTGTACCAGCTATAAGCCTGTAGCTATAAAATTGTGGTTGTGACAACCATATCATGAGATAACCCAACTACACGAAAAAGAAGCAAGACCAATTAAACGTTGGTGGGCTACATATAGCGTGGTAGTGGGAGTTACAACACTGTAGCTAAAAGCGTGTGGTTGTGACAACTATGTCATTTGGGTCTGACAACGTAAATAAAAGTTCTCTCTACAAGACCATTGGACAGTGCAACCATATTGTATGCAACTTGATAATTTTAGTTACTGCAACCATACTAGTTTTCTATTCTAAGTTTTATTTAAATATTTTAAATTCTAAATAGTTCAGTTTAAAACCGGTGAAATAAACATTATGAATATTATACAGTAAAATTTAGAAATAAAATTTGAGACTGCTCAACATCCCGATGCAAATTTAAAATTTAAGTGGCAATCTTGATCGTTTGACATTAATATGTGTAAGATGGAATATATAACTTTACAATTAATCTAACTGGAATATTCAATTTTTGAATTATTTAAATTTGCACAATATAATTAAAAAGTGTCCACCTTCTAATATTTTTTTTCAAATTACTATATATTTTTTTTAGCTGTTCCAATTTGATATTAGATAAAAAAATTTTACTTTAAAATATCTTATCTTTAAAAATAAAGGTAAAAAAGAGGACGTTTTTCAAGGATTTGAAAAAAGGAAGAAGAACAGGAGAATAGTGGGAATACTGTGGTCCCTCATGATCTCATCTGGAAGAAAAAAAATTCTGAAATTTTGGAAATGTATTTAAATTCTTTAAAATCTTTCAAATATTTAAATAGCTAGAAATCTGTCAAAATGATTTAAGTCCCTCAAAAATCAAACAGATTTATATTATTTCCTAAAGTTCTTTAGAAATCCCTTGACCTTTTTCAAATCCCCTAAAATCTTTGAAATACTTGGAGGTTTTATAAAATCACTTAAGTCTTGTGAAATTCTTTGACATTCCAAAAAACCTTTGGAAATACTATAAAATTCTTTAACATCCATTGCTTTTTTTTAAATCCCTTGAAATTCTTTAGAATCTTTCAAAATAACTTAAAATTTTTAAAATCCTTTGAGAATTTTGTAATTCCTTTATATCCTTTGGAATCGCTAAAATCCGTAGAAATCTCTTGACACAACATTTAATTTATTCCCTAAAGTTCTTTATGAATTAAATAAAATATCTTAAAATCTTTTTTTACTCCCTAATGAGCCATTATAAAATGAGCAAAAATCATTTGAAATTCCTTGAACATAAATTAAATTAAATTTGTTTATTAAAGTTATATTTTTAAAAACACTTAAATCTCTACAAAACTTTGAAATCCCTTGAAATTTCGTGTTCAAGAATTTAGTTCTCTAGAAATCCCTTAAAATCTTTTAATCCTTAAAAATTCTTTGACATTCATTGAAATTCCTTAAAATTTTGCAAAAATCCTCAAATTCTTTGGAATCTGTTAAAATATTTTGAAGTCTTTTAAAATCCAGTAAAATCCTTTGAAAAGCTGTAAAACCCTTCCAGATCTTCTGAAATCCTTCGGAATACCTTAAAATTCACGAAAATGTTTTAAAAACATTAAAATCGTCTAAAATACCTTGAAATGTTACAAAATCTTGAAAATCTTTAAATTTATTTGAAAACTCGTGAAATCCCTTGAAACAAAATTTAATTTATTCCCTAAAGATCTCTAGAAATTATCTCTTAAAATCTTTGGAACCTCAAAGAAGCCATCAAAATAGATAAAAATCAATTGAAATGCCTTGAAATCCCTTGACATTTTGTGAATGCCTTGGAATTTCTTGAAATCTGTTAAAATCCCTTACAATCCTTTAAAATCCCATAAAATTAT
>JAUELO010000352.1:245850-258858 GCA_032357855.1 Amphibolips quercusostensackenii
TGGTTTCCCAAACGGCCTTGCTCCCCTTGCGCGCTTGTGGTGCCATGCGTGGAGGCGCAAGGTACCATTGTCGTTAGCGCGAACCGTTTAAAACGATCAGGCATTGTCGGGACGGCAAATCCGAAGAAAGAAAACAGAGTCTTGTTCCCATTAGAATGTTCTCTCATAGAAACAGCATTTCCATAGCAAAAAGTATTGGTATCAGAAGTATTAAAGGTTGATTTTTATACTGTAAATTATGAAGAAAGGCGAAGCATAACCTGAAAAAATCGTGATTTTTTATCCATAATTACGACAGTTGACGGTATGTCAAAAAAAGGTAGGAAGGAAAATTGGATTCCTATGTTTAAAACTTATCGTATGCATTTCTATTAAGGTAACTAAATACAGAAAATGATTTAAAATCAAGTTTGTACTTTATTTTCTAATACATAAATAATTAGTCCCATGCTAAGATATAGAAGTTAATACTGTATAAATGTAATATACAAGAGTTTAACATATTAGAGAAAATGTCGCATTTTGGAAACACAGACAAAAAAGTTGAATTTTTTACTGAATTAAATAAGCGGTGTAAAATAATGGGATTCACACACGCATAATTGTGAAACTTTTACGGATTGATTTGTGGGCGGAAAGTGGACATTCCGCGACTTCTTCTGGGGTCAATTCTTTAACCACGCCGCTGTACATGTTTATTTTTGCCCGTTTTCCCCATTGAGTAACTGGTGTATATATTCCACGAAATACTGAATATCCCTTATATTTTTCAAATATTGCGAAGACATCACCATTGGATGTTGATAATACAATTTGTTCCTTAGTTGGCATAGACTTAAGGTTATTATATGATGCTTTCATTTTAATTGGTTTATCGGGAGGAAAAGTGTATCTTCGGAGTTCGAATATCTGGGTTGGATTCTTGTTGGAAATAAGTCGAATACATGGCAATTCTTCAAGTTCAAATCCAAGTATGTAAGAAGAAGTATGCCTGGTAGCAGGAGACCTGGACCTTTCGCGAAGAGGTGGCTCAGCAGGAGAACGATGCCAGGCAGAAAAATAAGGTATCGCAAAAGAAACATCACTTTCTGAAGAATGAGGTCTTGCAATAGGTGTAGTTTTTTCGGGAGAATGTATCTCAGAAGAAAGAGAAGGTCTGCAACGAGAAGCGTCAGGAATAGGATCGCCATTAGGCAAACATTCAAACTGTGAACCTAATTCTGCAACAAGAAATAGAGAATAACATTTTTTTCAAGTACACGTCGTATTTATTGTCACTATAGTTGCTAAATGTTTGCAACGTTTTTATTTAGTTCTAAATGTGATTAACAACTGGAGATCATGTAATACTTATATTATATTATTATTAGAATTATTATATGTTTATTCACGTACTATACACACACACACACATACAGCAAATGCCCGTTGATAAATTTGATTCATAAATTGGATCATAATGATGTAAAGCGCTTTTATACAGATTTTGACTTATTTATTTGATCAGAAAATTGCGCTATAGAATGATTCGATTCTCATAATTAATTGTCTGCCATGAATTTTTATGAGTAGCTAACTGTTGAGTGCTAGTCATCTAATTCATGACTGTCTACGTGAACATTGAAATTTTAAAACTGAGCTTCTGAAAGAAACCTACTTTTTCTTCACCAAAACAAATCATTGAGTTTCGAGGAATACTTGAACACTACTTTCCAGTTAAAATCTTCTGAATATAAAGATTTGGAGATAAATAAAAAAAGTCCTTTAACAGAGCCATTAGCAGAAAATGATGAACAGCATGTACTAAACATTTTTGAAAAAAATGTATTTTGTCAATGCAGCGATAGTACCACACATACGTACTTTAATGCTAAACGAATCACTACAAACCATCTTTGCTAACACTTAAATTTTATGGGCAAAAATTCACCAAAATCTTAATAACTTTGTCGTTATCTATTTTTATATCTTCTCACATTGATATAACTAGGAGCGATCTTAGGCAGTCCGATTGAAATTAAATAATGTATGATTAAATTATTTTCGTTCACCAAATTGATTTAAAACGTTTAGCGTTTTTAAAGAATTAGAAAAATGATTTAGTCTATTGTTCACAACAAATATATAAACATAAAAGGTTTGCCTTATTTAAGACTAACAAACTTTAATAGACTTTATTAAATTACCAGAAATGTAACATTTTTAAAATCATTTTTCCCATACCAAGAGATTAATCACATATTACTTTGTTACATTGTTGAATTTTGTTGGTTAATGACTTGTTACATAGTTAGAAAATTCATTTGGAAGGTTCCATTTGGCATTGGAAAACTTTTTTAAAGGATTTCGATCTTAGCAACACATTTCTCGTCGTTTCAAGCAATCTGTATTCACGTATGCGCTATTCAAATCTAAATATTTGTTCGTAGAATTTGTTTAAAACATACACTAAATTAATTAAAACATGCCATATATTAATTTTGTGTATTGATTTGCATAAAGCATGAACAAAATCACTTAAACTCATAAATATGTATTATTTTAATCACCAATGAAATTGAGTATAAGCGCCAAGGATGAAAAAAAAGTATAGACAATCAGCATCTTTTCTAATCAGAGAAGAAACTGTTCAATGTGTTAATGATAAATTTGATCAACAATGTAACCAGTGAATATTCTATTCCTTTATTACCTTATTTAATCTATTGTATACTTGTTATCTCTTAGAATAGAAGCGACTAGCTCGCCCTTCAAGATATTTACATTTCATAAGAGTCAGTTAAATTTATATGATCTTTTACGTTTTACCGAAAGCTGGGTTTCACGTGGCAAAATCATATAGTGTCTACCATAACGGTTCACTTAAGTCTTGAAAAACTGATGATAATTTCACAAAATATATTAAAAGAATTCGCGTAATGGATTTCATTTTTTTATATTTTTTATCTAAAGTTTTAGAAATTTCACATAACAAAAAATAATATCAGTATATATATATATATATATATATATATATATATCAGTCTCAAGGGGCTGATGTTGAATATATTTTTTGCCTTGAGATATGAAATTGTGCCGCAAGTTTAGGTTTTTTGTTAGGGAAAAAAATTGGTTGCAAAGTAGAGAGGTAAAAATAAGCAAGGTTAATGAAAGTAAATAAAGATGGCGTTGTGTGTCAAAAATAAAGGCGCAAAATATTATTTGAATCTTAAAGAGATAAGAATAATGTGACACTTTAAAAACGAAAAGTGTTAAGTAGAGCACCTGTTTGTACATAAGTATAAAAGTGAATTAAGCACATAAATTATTGTTCCTCAAGAAATGTAGGATAGAAAAAAAGCTCTATTTCTAGGATTGTAGAGGAAGGGGTTAATTCTAAGCGGTAGGAAAAACCTATTTTTATAAGAGATGATTCGACTTATTTTCTGAAATCTAAGTATCTAAGGCAGGCCCCTAACATATGATTAATATTCTCGTGAGGAAAACCACAGAAAGCGCACTCCCCGTTATCGACAAAATTTTTCCTAGCTAGACTAGCAGCTTAGTTGTAGTGATTGGCACATAGCCTTGAAATATTGACTATTGATTTCCTATCGAGTTTAGAATTATAAAACCATGGTTTATCGAGTTTTGATAGATTAAAAAACTTTCGAATGTAATATTGGCTAATTCTTGCGGATATTAAAGCTTTACCCTGAGTTTCCAGAGCAGAGTTCAGATACAGAAAAAGGATTTCTAACCCAATATCAGAGTGTGGGAGCTTTAGATCATGAAAGGTTTCTTCTTTATCATCGAGTTTAGCCAAACTGTTGTGCGCATTGTCATTACCTAAAATACCCTTATGACCAAGGATGCATACTAAAATTTTGTTTACATACTTTTTGTGGCTACAAAAAAAAAGGTTTTAAATCTTGTAAATGAGATATGACGTAAAGAAGAGGCACTGAAGTTTTGATAAGCTTGTGATACACTTATTGAATCTAAGAAAATTATTGAATAAAGAATGTGGTTATCCAAAACGTGCTGAATTGTCTCACCAATCGCTAACGCTTCCTATGTATACATAGAAGCATGTTCCGAAATCTTAATTTGATTTTTAAAATAAGGTTGCATGATATATACAAAGGTCCCGAAAAAGGATTCTGGAAATTTTAAATTGTTTGTGTAAAAGTAGGTAAAATTTGTAAATTCATCATTAGTGAAATTGTTGAAAATTATTGCAGGAGAATAACTACGCTGCATCGCTAAACTAATTTGTAAATCGAGCGTTGGATGAAAAAACTTCAATAGATAGGGAGTTGAAAAATGTAACAGAGTGAGTGATATAAAAACTCTGTCTTTGTAACCCTTAAGTTTGTAAAAAGATTTTATCGAAAAAAAACTTCTATCAAGGTTAAATTGAGTTAAAGCGTTCTTTGTTATATCGTACAAACTATAGAAAATAGAATAAAGTGGATGATTCACTGTAAGAAAAGTGCGTTTTAAGAATTGTATCGTATAATAGTTAAAATCTTAACATTATGGAGAGTTCTTTTAATTAAGCTTGAATAACAATGATAGGTGCAAAATACGGTATCCAAAGATAACACGTAAAAATCTATTGTGTAGTTTTTTCAGTTATCCAAAAAAAGATATTCCGACTATAAATAGATAGGACATGACTATCATAGTCAAAAGAGCTCCACTCTAATGAACAGAATAACATTTGAAGTATTTTTGGGTGAAACCCCCACCAAGTACTACATAAGCATTTTAAAATATTGATGACCTGATTGCCTCTGTTAATTAATTTTAAGAAGTGTAATTACCACGATGAAGTAAAACGTAATATAATCCCGAAAGTGCAGCTGACTCGGATGAATTTATAGTTTAGTTTCCAATACAGATATACACGTTATCTGGTGAGTTTTTAATTGGGATCAGAAAAACAACTATTTTACAGTTATTTAAAGATGGATGATCGCCTTACCTTCTAAAAGAACTGATATTGTTTAAATTTTGTTTGAAAACAGAAATACCTTTCTTCAATTCATATGATGTAAAATAAAAGTCAAATTCATCAGCAAATAAAAAGTCCTTTATTCTAGCAATTCATTCTAAAAAAGAGCTTTTGTTTATGGAATGGATTAGGAATACATTTACCAATTTCAATTGGACAACTAATTTATGGCAGGTCATTAACCAAAATGTTTGAAATCACATTGTCATGCGCGGCCTTGACATCTAAAAACAGACAAGCTATATATTTACTTTTTAATTAAGATAAATATACTTTCGACAAGAGGTT
Source organism: Amphibolips quercusostensackenii (assembly GCA_032357855.1). Classification (NCBI taxonomy): domain Eukaryota; kingdom Metazoa; phylum Arthropoda; class Insecta; order Hymenoptera; family Cynipidae; genus Amphibolips; species Amphibolips quercusostensackenii. The sequence continues at coordinate 251,138 of JAUELO010000352.1, forward strand.
CGCTGGATTATTATTACAGGAACGGTTTTCCCTAAATCCATGTTTGGATGCAGAAACGATATTTTGATTTTCTATCCAATAAACAAGTCTAGTAAGAATAATTTTTACTGCAATATAACAAAAATAAGAAGCTAGTGCAAATGTTATAAATTTCTTTTTAGTATTTTTCGGAACCAGGAAGGTCAAGAAGTCTTTCCATGAGACAGAGAACACACTCTCTTTAACAGTTGAATGAAAAATATGAAGCAAATGAAGAAGGGAGGCTTTTGGAACTTTTTTTATCACTTTAAATCTAATCGTATCGAAACCAGAAGCGGACATAAGTTTTAAACTTTTGAAATCAGAAGCCATCGTTTAAAAAGAAAAGAATTATTCAAAAATTTTAACTCGCTGCAATGCAGCCTTGTTATTAGTCAACAGAAAAGAAGGGATGTCGTTACGGAAAAAAGAATTGCTCTCTAAAAAGAAATCTGGAGATAAGGTATCACTACATGAAATAAATCATTAGACATCGCTAAAAGATTCTTTATGTAAGTATCCATGTCATCTCATGTATCTGAGTTTATAGAGCTAGAGCTAGAGGTAGGCGAAGGCAGATTCAATAATCTGTGACGAAACCCTCTTATTTTATCTCAAACATTAGTAATAGGAGAATTAAAAGACAAAGATTCCCAATATGATTTTAAACTAGCATACTTGATGGTTTTTAACCCTTTTGTAGTAAAGGCCTGATATTTTTGATAATAAATAAAGTCTTCATAATTGGAAGGATCAACATGATGCGTAAATTTGGTTATTCTCATGCGAGAAATTTTATCGCATTTATCATTCCACTAGGGAGGAAAGCTACAAAAAAATTTTTTTCTGGAAAGCTGCCTATCTATTGTGAGATCCGCCTCATGAAGGGCATTATCTACTTCCTTTAAGAAATTACAATGCGCATTGGTAATACAATACGGAGATCTTAGTTCAGAAAGATTGTCTCCTTTACGGTGTAACGACAAAAAATATTTGAAATTTTTCTGAATAACTCTTTTTAAATTATATTTATGTAAAAGGAACTGTTGATATTCACATAGAATACCGATATCAATTTTTAATGAAAATTTATTACTACCCATTTTATCGTCAAGATTTGACAACAAAGGAATTAATTTTCAGTTACTAAAAACTATCGTTAAATCTATAGATGATTAAGCCTGTTCTGGACGACAAAATAGAATTGATTCTCCACTACTAATAACAAATAGACTCGTATCAAATAACTCATTAGAAATTAAGGTTCCTGGGGGAAAGAACATTCACTGCCCCAAGATGAATGATGCGCATTAAAGTGCCCTCCAATAAAAATACAAGAAACTTCTAAAGTCAAATTAAAGAAAGTTCGACAATTAATTGACCCAAAAGAAGCGCGTAGATTTCTATAAAGACTTACAATGAGTGATTGTTCCGAATAAGCTAAAATAGCTACTAATAAGGTAACAGGAGTATTGTCTGTACCATAAATGGCATAAATTTGCTTTAATGCAATGCCACTTCTAATAGTTATGAAGAGACAACTACCAATCGATCAGGGCGATTTTTCCCTATAACATTAAAACCCTAAAAAAAATCTGAACTCGGGTTTAAACCACGTTAAACTAAATGAAATTATATAAAATTTGTTCAAAATTTGTTGAAATGAAAAGAGAGAATTTAAAAAAGAAAGTTTAATTATTCAGCATAGCCAGCAAATAAGCCATTTGATTATAAGGCTACGCTGAAAAAGACAGTATCTGTGCAAGGCTTTTAGCAAACTAAGGAGAATGGGAAAAATTAATAGCGGAAGTAGAAAGACAGTCACAGAGGCTGACATTGTTTGAAAAGGAATATCGGCTGCACTTATGATATTAGATAAGTTTAACATTTTATTAAAGCGATTTGAAGCAGCATTTCGATCATTGTGACTGTATTTTTGGTGAGAATTGACAGGTAGGACATGCTGCTCATTCTGGTTTGTATATGCGAGTTTGGCTTAGAAAAAGATGTAACAGCTGCAAAAACCTCTTGCAATCTCAAAATTAGATTATCCATATTAAAATTCAAATTATTATCTCCAAGGTTAGATTAGTTTGAGTAACTAAAGTTAGGTGCTTGTGAGGGAGTATACGTAGATGAGGGAGGTACTTGCAGCAATGAGTTAATGTTGAAGGTGGAGTTATTTTTTTGTGTGCGCGTTTTCTTTTGATGGAAAATACATTAAGCATCATTGATAGGGATGTTCCTGAACGCCGCAATTTTTCTGATCAAAACTTGATATATATAAACTGAACATTCCTATCAGAAGGTAAGTGGGTAACAAATTTTTAGTTGAGAAATGTAAGGTTCAACTCTAACTCCTAGTTTGAAGATATCAATGTAATCTGGGACCTCTTGACCTTCAAATATAATTCGCATAGTTTTTGTCTTAGCAACGTATCCTTTCTCATTCCTAATTACAAAGCGACGTGCACTAAGAACCAAACATTTAGAACTTGTCACTGAATCTTTTATGACATCATCATTATAAATTTCTAAAAAAACATCGTGCACTATACCCTTACGGACAACCTGATAGTTAGGGATAAGGCAGTAAAATTTAGTCAAGAGTTCAGAACTATCATTAATCTTGTTCGTACTTTTTCTATCGTAGCATTCCACGACAATTCCTGAGAAGCTAGATTTTTCAATATGTCTTATGAGACTGATTAGCGACTGATTTTGCTTTAGATAGTTAAATCATTGATTCATTTTGCCCTAATTGTTTGTTTCATTGGCTAATTTCTTTTTAGATTGTTGTGTCGCTGACCTTACCTTGAGTGTTTCTATCACTTATTGATTGCACTTTACTTCCTGAGGAAAATAGTTGCAGGTAAAGAGGTATGGAGAATTTTTCCTACCACAATGACATGTTTGGGTTCGCAATCCTTTTTAGGTTCTAGCGTTATAAGAAAAAAACCTTTGTTATGGACGGTTTAGCGATTTTAAGCAAGCTGATCGTAAGAATTGAAGGCTTGCGCATCATTTGTATGCAGAATTTTACTTTCTTTCAGAAGCAAAGGAATCAATCAGATAGAAAGACACCCACTCTCTGGGTCTGTCCTTTGACGTAATGAGGTTAGGGACAGCAGCTCGTGCCCGGGATGTGATTTGATTTTGTGAATTCTAAGATTGTTGAATCTCATTGTCAAATTTTTTTAAAAAACTATTCACCACATTTTCATCTAATTCGTCATCTAATTTTATGCAAACATTATTATTTGCAAGCTCGTTGTTTTCCAGGGAATCCGATTTCCCTACGTAGATCGCCTTGTTTTGGCGCAGGCCTACTCGCCTCTGGCACAGCAAACTACCGCCTACATGCGCTAAGTATAAGGTTCTAAGGATTCCAAAATATAAGGATGCAATTTTATCCGTAAGAAAAGACCAAATTATAAAGCGAGTGAACTACCCTTGGCGGCATCTTAGACACATCCAATCGAAGTAGGTTTCTGTTAGGGGTGGGGTACTTCAACATCTGCGGAAAATGCGCGCGCATGCACGTTCGTTACCTCGGCCGACGCGCACTGCTGTTTTGCGTGGCACTTGTTTCTTTCAACTAACCTCAAACCTGAGACAATATTTCGTAAGAAAGCTCGGAAGCCATACTTCCATTACAAAGAGTATTGTGCGCACTGATGTACCGAAGTTCATGAAACAAATTTTTTGTTGGAAAGCAAGAAGAACGTGTTTCATATTTTGTCTTGGAAAACAAGATAGTCTCCAAACAATTCCGTCGGATCAACGGGCTAAGAATGCCCGATTTTATCGGTCCCATAGCATTTTTTTAAACTGTCAAGATCATTTTAGAATTTTGTTTACTTGATGATACGTAAAGGTCAAATATGGTGCAAAAAAGAGTCGCAATACTTTAAAAAATGGTGATACTTACAAATCTCTGAAAAAATCGTTATATGTCATATTTTAATCAGCAAAAAATTTAAAGCAAAACGCAGATGTCTAAAGATTTCGAAACAAAATTTTAAAGCTTTTCAATTTTTTTTAATGGTTTCAAGATAAGAATTTTTTTCTTATTTCTGCAAAAAATTATAACTTACTTGGTTCAGTCTTTTTCGAGAAATCTAAGATTTTTAAAAATCTGCTTTTAAACTCAATTGTTTTTGATAAAAAATAAATATATATTTTACTTACAATATTGATACTATAATATAACATTTTTCTTCAAAAATTTATATTTTTTATTGAAAATTTAACTACTAGATTAGAAGTACAAATACTTTGTAAAACTTTTGCGCTTAAAATTAATTTCTTTGAATAAAGATTCATCATTGTAATTAAAAATTTATCTCTTTGGCTAATAATTAACTTTTGAAATAAAAATTTCTATCATTAGGTTAAGAAATTCTACCCATTCGTAAAAAAATTTGTCGCTATCGAAAAACATCTAATTTTTTTAGTATAAAAATATAACTAGTTGAAAATAATTCTTTTTTGGCCGAGGATTCAACTATGTTGTTAAAAATTTGTCTTTTCTGAATAAATTAAACTGTTTCTTATTAAAAATTAAAATCTTTTTTGGTTGAAATATTAATTATATATTACATTTTTTGTTGAAAAATCATCTTTTTTTTTGTTCGAAAAATTAGCTATTTGGTTAATAATTAACTTTTTTGTTGTTAAAATTCTGATTTAGCATATTTGAAATCGTAAAAAAACTTTCTGAATTTTCTTAAGAATTTTAGATAAATTAAAGTTGAATAACTTTTAAAACAAATCAACTTAAAAAAATAAATATTTACACTAGCAGTTAAAATTGTGGTGTACGCTTACGAAAATCTGAATAAAAACAGGCTTGTTTAAGAAAGTGACGATTTCTGTAAAAACCGACTTATTTTCCGTTTTTTAACAATTAAGCCTGAAATGTTGTATTCAAAAGAAAACAAAGAACATAATAAAATATTTACTGGGTCTTGAATTATCATAAAAATATGAATGCATGCCTATGATAAAAAGCCGTCGGTCGAGTGGTGATCACAGTCTTTCATCTTTAATTTAACAATCTGACACGTAACTGATTACACGTTATTTTATTCGGCGGCTTCATCATTTTTAAAATCTGCCTACTGCGCGTGCATATTCGTATGTCGCGCGGCTCGCTTTGTTCGCAAGTTTGAGCGCACCTAGGGTGCGTGTCTGTTGGATCTCGTGCTTCGCACTCGATAACATATTTCCCTCACGCTTCGCGCTCGATAATGTATTTTCCTCGCACTGCGCGCTTAGTATTTGTACTTTCCATACGATAGTTCACAGACTTTTTAAAATTAAACACATTCTCATCACGTATCTCGTGCTTCGCACTCGAATTTGTCAAAAGCACGAACTTTTTTAAATTAATTTCAATTCTATTGTTTCAAATGTATATTATATTAATTTTTGTTCTTTGGTCTGGAACTGCTTATCTCGATATTACAAAATAAAGCACTTTGTTTCATTTAAAAAAAAAAAATTTTTTCATTTTCAAGGTTATTTTTACAATATAAAAAAATACTGATCCTACCAAAAAATAGTTAATAAAAAATTTTTAGATCTTTTTGCGGTGAATAACTTATGTCTAATAATTTTTCCTTCACCTTGTGTCGCTTCTCCATAATTAGAAAAAATTGTGATATTATTTTCTTACGATTAAAAAAAAAAAAACTACGCACTCTATTAAAAGCGATTTATCCAAAATTTGTAGATGTCTTGTGGGTGTACAATTTTTCTTCATTTTTTTTTTACCTTGCGTCGTTTTTCGAAAAATTTAATTTTTTATTTCTAATGTAATTTTTTACGATTAGAAAAAAACTACGCGATTTGATTTATTTTTTCTGCGTTGCTAACACTTATGTTGTCACTTGAAATATTTGGTGACTAGATTTTACACCAAATTGTCGTTCTTATGCAACATTGCCAAATTGCACGTCTATTTTCGTTAACAAGTTAATTTAAACTTCTTACCAATAATTATGATATATCAAATAATATGTTAATCTTTTTGTCTGCTATGTCTAAAAATCAATATTTTTTTTAATTTAGTTTTTTATTCATAATATGTGAAAAAAATGTCAGTTCCGCTGGAATCCGAACCCAAATCTTCCAGATTGCCGGTCTGATGCTCTTACTCACTAAATTAAGAAGAGAGGAGATTTATTTCTTCACAATCCTTACAAGTCAAACTTCGACGTCATTAATTATTTCTTTATTAATTTTTCTTAATATTTATTAACATTCAATTAATTAATTTAATTTATTAATTTATTTCACTTATTGGTTTTTATTTATTTATTTTTCTTTACATGGAAACAAAATATAACTCTGTAACAAGTATAGTTAATGACATCTGAACTCAACCGGTAAGAATTATAAAGAAATTAATCTCGTCTGTCTGTAGCTTAGTAGGTAGGAACATCAGACCGGGAAATCTAGAAGACCTGGGTTCGGATTCCAGCGGAGCCAAGAGCAATTTTTTCACAATTCAAAAAAATAAAAATCAATATTCTAAAGATATTAATTCTAGACCTTGTAAACAAAAGATATTATCATATTATTAACTACATTTTTCTAGTCAAAAACCATAACATCATAATTAAATTATTGTATAGCAATCCGTGAATCTTTTTATATGTTCTTTTTAAATCAAAAGACTGTTTCCAATCGTCCCGATAAATTAGTGAAGTAGCAAAAAAAGATGCACTAGTCGTCCTGGAAATTTGAGACAACTAGTCAAGCTCACGAAAAATATATTTGGCTACTTATCTTAAATTTCAGCACGACACACTTTAAAATGAGATATTATTTTAAAAATTTCTGTTAATCATAATATGATTTCGTGTTATCCTAAAACATTTCAAAATTCTTAAAAAGGCTTTTTTTGAAATTTTGAAAAATCTAAATTTTGTTTTCAATTTTCTCAAATTTTTTACTCATTTAAATTATTTTTTTATTCTTTCATACCTTTAGAAAATTCGAAATATCGTTTCAAACAATGCAAAGTTTTTAAAATATTTTTCGTAATCTTTCTAAATTAAGAAAACTGTCATTATTTATTTGCAATTCACCTTAGAAAAATGTTTCACTCTCTCGAAACCTTTCAATCGTGTGCAAAACTACTAATCTTGCCAAAGTTTCGTACATATTGCAGTTCATTTCATCATGGCTGACCTGAAACTAAAGATTCAGGGTATTTTATTCCTATATATAGTCTTTATGATGCCTGTGATTGGCCAATGCGCCTAACCATGCAGGCCGGTCAAACCTGATTGGTTAATTAAATCTTTTTCAAAAAGCCCAGAAAAACGAAAAGCAAAATCGGATTAGTATCATATCCATCATCCCTTTTGATTTTAGCAGGGTGTTAAGATTCCGATTTATAATCTATTTTTTCTTCAAAAAATATTGTATGTCTTTGCAATGACGGTTGTTTTGTCAAATAAACTGCTACGTCCTATTTTAATATAATGCTCAGCTAGTGCTGATTGCGTGAAATGTTCTAGTCTGACTCTGTTCTTACGTTCCTTTACAGGTTGGCTCACCGCTCTCCCGGTTTCTCCAAAAAAACACTTTGCTACAAGATCCAGGGATTTTATATACACCCTGATCACTAAGAGGTACCTTTTTGTCTTAAGGGTTGATTAAAAGTTTTCCTATTCTCACAAATGGTCTAA
>JAUELO010000352.1:292954-303768 GCA_032357855.1 Amphibolips quercusostensackenii
TTGAAAAGTGATAACAAGCTCTCGACAACCGGTTCTGATCGAGAGAAACACCTCTGACTTGATTTTACAAAGGCAGCAGCGATAACAGGATCTACGTCAGGCGAGTGATCGGGAGAGCGTTTGGTTTGTGCGACCGGTCTCTCATTTGCTTAAATCAGTCCGTTTCGAGAAACGCGTGCCACCGTTTCGCGCGTCGTGAGGACGAAATCCGATTATTTCATCGCGAATTCGTCCAAACTGGCAGACAAACGGTGGTGTCTTTGTGCCCAGGAATGACCAGGAACAACGTGGGATTTCATAAACGCCAGCTCTGATCTTCTTCCGGCGACTACCCCACTCTATCACCAGATCCGCGTGGTTTCATTGCAACAATTTTCCACGTGTACGTTATTAATTTTTTTTATTAGATTCACATTTTTCAAGTATCATTTTCTTATGAAGATATTTCACACTTTTCGTCAAAAGTTTATTACTTTTGGTTGAAAAGTCTGTTATATTTTTGGTTCTGAATTCATCTCTTATTGTTAAATATTGTATCATTTTGATGAAAATTATTATTTCTTAATCCAAAATTCAACTTTTTTGGATAAAATATTTATTTTTATGGGTTGGAAATTCATCTTTATGGGTAGAAAAGTCATTTTTCTTAGTGGGAAATACACGTATTTGTTGAAAGTACAATGTACGAATAATAAAAATATAGTCTTTTAAAAAAATGCCTCTGGCTTTAAATTTTAACTATTTAGTTTTTGGTTAAAGTTAAATCTTTTTTCTTTGAAAATTCATCTTTGTGAGACAAAAATACGATTATTTTTTTCAAAAATGGTCTTTCTTGTTTGAAAATTCAAATGATTGAAATATAAATCTTCCTTTTAAAATGAAAATTCATTTTTTTATAGGAAAGTCTTCTTTTTTGGTTGAAAATTAACTTTTTTTATTGAAAATTTAATTCTCCTAAAAATATTTGACTATTTGGATTGAAATTTTAACTGTTGGGTTTTTGATTAAAATTTAACCCTTTTTGTTTTAAAATTCATCTTTGTGAGTCAAAAATGCGATTATTTTGTTTAAAAATTATTTTTTTTTGTTTAAAAATTTAAATGATTTGGATAGAAAATTTTTCCTTATGGATAAAAAATTCATTTCTTTTATGGAAGACTACTTTTTTGGTTGAAAATGAACTTTTTTGCTGAAAATTCAACTCTCTTCTAAAAAATTCGTATTTTTGGCTTTAAAATTTTATAAATATAGTGTTGTACTCTTAGTATTTTTATTTGTTTGAAAAGTCTACTATTATATTCTTGGAGCCGAATTCATCTCCTGGTTAAAAATTCTACTATTTGTTTTAAAATTTAATTATTTCGTTGAAAATTAATCTTTCTGGTCGAAAATTCAACTTCTTTAGGTAAAATATTCGTTCTTTTGGATTGAAAACTCATCTTTTTTGGTAGAAAAATCATTTTGCTTAGTTGAAAATGAACTTTTTCTTGAAAATTCAACTGTCTTTTAAAAAGCTTCCTTCTTTTGGCTTGAAATTTCAACCTTTGATTTTTTTTGTTAAAGTTTAATCTTTTTTGCTTGAAAATTCATCTTTTTGAGTCCAAAATGCGACTGTTTTGTTCAAAAATCATTTTTTTTTTTAATTCAAATGCTTGAGATCGAAAATTTTTTCTTTTGAATTGAAAATTCATTTTTTTTATAGAAGTCTTCAGTTTTGGTTAAAAATGTTTTTTTTGTCGATAATTCAACTTTCTTCTTAAAAAAATCGTATTTTTAGCTTAGTTTTGGTTAAAGTTTAATCTTTTTTCGTTGAAAATTCATCTTTGTATGTCGAAAATGTATTTTGTTCAAAAATCATTTTTTTTTAAATTTAAGTTCTCTGGATAGAAAATTTTTCCTTTTGGATTGAAGATTCCTTTTTTTTACATAGAAAAGTCTTATTTTTTGGTTGAAAATGAACTTTTTTGTCAAAAATCCAACTCTCTTCTGAAAAAGTTCATCTTTTTGACTTGAAATTTTAACTTTTGAGTTTTTGGTTAAAGATAAATCTTTTTTGTTTGAAAATTCGTCTTTGTCAGTCAAAAATGTGACCCTTTTGTCCAGAAATCTTTTTTTTTTTTTTAATTCAAATGCTTTGAACAGAAAATTTTTCCTTTTGTAGAAAATTCATATTTTCGGGTGGGAAATTCAACTGTGTAGTAAAAAATTCGTCTTTTTGGGTTGAAAGTTTAAAACTATTTGGTTTAAAATTAACTTTTTTGTTGGAAATTCATATTTTTAGTTTCGAAATTCAATTGTTTGGTAGGAAATTGGCCTTTTTGGCTTGAAATTTGTACGTTTTGGTTGAAAATTTAACTGTTTGGTCAAAAGTATACTTTTCTCTTAAAAATTCATGTTTTCGGTTTGAAAATTTAATTGTTTTGTAAAAAATTTGCCTTTTTGTCTTGAAAAATCAACAATTTAGATGTAATTTTTTCTTGGTTGAAAACTAAAATCTTATTTAAAATCAATTTTTTTATTCATCTTTTGAAGTTAAAAATTCAACTGTTTGATTCAAAATTCAACTTTTTCGTTAAAAATTCGTAGCGTTTGCTTGAAAGTTCTACTGTTTGGTTATACATAGAACTGTTTGGTTGAAAATAATTTTTCTCTGTTGCAAATTCCACTATTTGGTTGAAATTTAATTTTTTCTGGTTGAAAACTATTTGATTAAGAATAATAAAATATTATAATAAATAATGTAATGTATAATATAATAAAATAATAAATTTTAATTTAATTTTCAATAAAATTTATATTTAATTAAGTAAATAAATACATTTTTATTAAGTTTAAATTTTTTATTTTCACCTAATCTTAAATAAATACATTATTTTTAAATATTTTTCGACTTGAAATCTTAGGAATGTGGTACCTACATTAATTTTATTTCAGAGAGTGTATTCCCCTATTTTCATGAAAAATCACTATTTACCCTGTTTTGAGAGCATTATATGATGTGAAGTCTATATTAAACAATGTTGCTGTTAAGATATAATTCTTGAAAGTGTCGAAAGCTTTTAGAAGTTACATTTTTAATTTCCCTAAAACTTGCTTCGAGGATTTGTTCTTATAAAATTTTAAAATAATTTGTTTATTTAAAATATTTTACTTCTTATTTATTACGATAATTTCAAATGTCTTGTTTTAAAAATACTTGGCATGAATTTTTCGGTCTATTATTTTCATGAGTGCCAATGAAAAGTGCTTTAAGTTCCATTAGAAAGTGACTAGAGGTGTAGCACTCACATGCAAAGTTTCCAACTTATTGCATGAACACAGCGTAGATTTTTATCTAGACATGCATATCATATAATAACACAGGCAGAAATGAAACAAGAATAACTTGAAATGAAGATATTTTTTCCTTCTCAGATTTTTTCTGCTTCTGCAAATGGAAATCTGTATTTATTTCAAATTTTGCTATTTTTTTGAAGTACACTCGGTGATTTACATGGCTTATTTGATTAAACTCATAATAATAAATATAAAATCTGTTAACTAAAATATAAATATTTTTGTGGAATTGTGGTATGCAATATTTAGAAACTTGCTACATAGTCTGCTTAAAGCGTTTTTACAAATATTGATAGAGAAAGATACATTTATCGATATTCAGTCTGGAAGTAAACTTCTTGTATTTTCTACTTATTTGTACCTAAAGATTTTTAGGAATTTTACCAGATCTATTCGTTTTCATAGGATCTCATAGGACTCAAAAGATTTTAAAACATGCAATGGATATAAAAGATTTTAAGAATTTCACAAAATTCGAAGAGATTCAAAAATTTTATTTGATTTTAAAAGAGTGATTTTAAAAGATATCAAAGTATTTCAACGGATTTGAGATAATAATTGAAACATTTAAGTGATTTCTACGAATTTCATGAGATTTTATGTTGTTTCAGAAGACATCAAAGATTTAAATATTTAAAGTAATTTTGAAAGACATTAACGATTTCAAGATGTAGGAATTTAATTAGATTTAGAAGAATTTCATAGGATTATAGAAAAAATTTATCAAATTTCTGGAAATTTCGAAGAATTTCAAGGGATTTTTCACCGGAGTTAAGGGATATTTACGGATTTTTAGAGATTTAAAAGATTTCAAGGGATTCCGAGAAATTTCACGAGATTTTAAAGAATTTCGTAGGATTACAAAAAAATTTTAAGGGAGTAAAAAATTTCTAAGGAATTTCAAATAAGATTTAAAGGAATTTTTATAGTTTTTACCAAATTTCTAGGGATTTCAAGAAATTCCAAGGGATCACCAGATTCAAGGGATTCATAGGATATCAAGGGATTTATACGGGTTTTAAGAGATTCAAAAGATTTCAAGGGATTCCGAGGAATTTTACGAAATTTTAAAGAATTTTGTAGGATTTCATAAAAATTTCAAGGGATTAAAAAATTTCTAAGGAATTTCAAATAAGATTTCAAGGAATTTTTATAGTTTTTACCAAATTTCTAGGGATTTCACGAAATTCCAAGGGATCACCGGATTCAAAGGATTCATAGGATATCAAGGAATTTATACGGGTTTTAAGAGATTCAAAAGATTTCACGGGATTCCGAGGAATTTTACGACATTTTAAAGAATTTTGTAGGATTTCATAAAAATTTCAAGGGATTAAAAAATTTCTAAGGAATTTCAAATAAGATTTGAAGGAATTTTTATAGTTTTTTACCAAATTTCTAGGGATTTCACGAAATTCCAAGGGATCACCGGATTCAAGGGATTCATAGGATATTAAGGAATTTATACGGGTTTTAAGAGATTCAAAAGATTTCAAGGGATTTCGAGGAATTTCTCGAGATTTTAAAGAATTTTGTAGGATTTCATAAAAATTTCTAAGGATTTTTAAATGACTTCGTGTGATTACAGAAGATTTCAAGTAATTTTTACGGTATTTTCAAAATTTCTAAGAGCTTCAAGGGATCATCCGATTGAAGGGATTCACAGGATATTACTGTATTTCTACGGAATTTAAGAGAATTAAAAGATTTCAAGGGTTTCCCAAGGAATTTCACGAGATTTTAAAGAATTTCGTAATATTACAGAAAAATTTGAAAGGGCATAAAAAATGTTTGAAAAATTTGAAATGATTTCATCAGTTTTCAAAGAATTTTTACGGTATTTACAAAATTGCTGGGGATTTCAAGAAATTTTAATGGATCGCCGGATTCAAGGGATTCATAGGATTTGGAGGGATTAAAAAATTTCTAACGAATTTCAAATGATTTCGTGAGATTTCAAGGAATTACGACATTTACCAAATTTCTGGGGCTTTTAAGAAATTACAAGGGATCACCGGATTCAAGGGATTCATAGGATTTTAAGAGATTTAAAATACTTCATGCGATTCCGAAGAATTTCACCAGACTTTACAGAATTTCGTAGGATTACAGAAAAATTTCAAGGGATTAACCAATTTCTAAGGAATTTGAAATGATTTCGTGAGATTTCAAGGAATTTTTACGGCATCTACAAAATTTCTGGGGATTTCGAGAAATTTCAAGGGATCGACGGATTTTAAGGATTTATATGATTTCAAGGGATTACAAAATTTCTAACGAATTTCAGATGATTTCGTGAGATTTCAAAGAATTTTTACAGCATTTACAAAATTTCTGGGAATTTCAAGAAATTTCAAGGGATCGACGGATTCAGGGGATTCATAGGATTTCAAGGGATTGACAAATTTTCTAAGGAATTTGAAATGATTTCTTGAGATTTCAAAGAATTTTTACGGTATTTACAAAATTTCTGGGGATTCCAAGAAATTTCAGGGGATCAGCGGATTCAAGGGTTTAAAAAATTTCTAAGAAATGTTAAATGATTTCGTAAGATTTCAAGAAATTTTTACGGTATTTAAAAATTTTTTGGGGATTTCAAGAAATTTCAAGGGATCACCAGATTCAAGGGATTCATAGGATATCAAGGGATTTCTACGGATTTTAAGAGATTTAATAGATTTCAAGGTATTCCGATGAATTTTACAAGATTTAAAAAAATTGTGTAGGATTATAGAAAAATTTCAGGAGATTAAAAAATTTCTAAGAATTTTTAAATGACTTCGTGAGATTACAGAAGATTTCAAGTAATTTTTACGGTATTTTCAAAATTTCTAGGAGTTTCAAGGAATCATCCGATCGAAGGGTTTCATAGGATATTAATGGATTTCTACCGAATTTAAGAGATTTAAAAGATTTCAAGGTGTTCCCGAGGAATTTCACGAGATTTTAAAGAATTTCGTAAGATTACAGAAAAATTTTAAGAGAATAAAAAATGTTTAAGAAATTTGAAATGATTTCGTGAGATTTCAAGCTTTTTTTACGGCATTTACAAAATTTCTGGGGATTTCAAGTTATTTCAAAGGATCGACGGATTCAAGGGATTCATGGGTTTTCAAGGGATTAAAAAATTTCTAACGAATTTCAAATGATTTCTTGAGATTTCAGAGAATTTTTACGGTGTTTACAAAATTTCTGGGGATTCTAAGAAATTTTAGGGGATTAGCGGATTCAAGAGATCAAAAATTTTCTGAGGAATTTAAAATGATTTCGTAAGATTTCAAGGAATTTTTACAGTATTTAAAAACTTTCTGAGGATTTTAAGAAATCCTAAGGGATCACAGGATTCAAGGGATTCATAAGATTTAATGAGATTTCTACACATTTTAAGCGATTTAAAAGATTTTAAGGGATTCCGAGGAATTTCACGAGATTTTACAGAATTTCGTAGGATTACAGAAAAGTTTCCAGGGATTAAAAGATTCTAACGAATTTCAAATGATTTCGTGAAATTTCAGAAGATTTAAAGGAATTTTCGCAGTATTTACCAAATTTCTAGGGATTTGAAAAATCTTAAAGGATCACCAGATTCAGGAAATTCATAGGGTTTAAAAAGATTTCTACGGATTGTCAGAGATTTAAAAGATTTCAAGGGATTCCGAGGAATTTCATGAGATTTTGATGAATTTCATAGAATTGCATTAAAAATTTTAAGGCTTTAAATAATTTCTACGTAATTTAAAATGATTTCGTCAGTTTTCAGAAGATTTCAAGGAATTTCTACGGTATTTAAACATTTGTAGGGATCGGGATGAATTTTAAGAGATTACCAGATTAAAGGAATTCATAGGATTTCAAGGGATTTCTACGGATTTCAAGAGATTAAAAAGATTTCAAGGGATTCCGAAAATTTTCACGAGATTTAAAAGAATTTCGTAGAATTGCATAAAAAATTTCAAGTGATTAAAATTTTTTTTAAGAACTTCAAACGATTTCGTGAGATTTCAGAAGATTTCAAGGAATTTTTACGGTATTTGCAAAATTTCTGTGGATTTAAAGAAATTTCAAGAGATCACCAGTTTAAACTGATTCATAGGAGTTTAAGGGATTTTTAAGGGTTTCAAGAGATTTGAAAGATTTCAAGGAATCCCGAGGAATTTCACGGGATTTTAAAGAATTTTATAGGATTATAAAAAAATGTCAAGGGATTAAAAAATTTCTGAAGAATTTTAAATAATTTCGTGAGATTGCAGAAGATTCCAGGGAATTTTTACGGTATTTTCAACATTTCTAGCGATTTCAAGGAATTTCAAGGGATCACCGGATTCAAAGGATCACCGAATTCAAGGGATCAACGGATTCAAGGGATGACCGGATTTAAGGGGTTTATAGGATTTTAAGATATTTCGACGGATTTTAAGAGATTTCAAAGATTTCTTGGGTTTCCGAGGAATTTCGGAAGATTACAGAAAAATATCAAGGAGTTAAAAAATCCGAATGGTTTTGTAAGATTTCAGAAGAATTCAAGGAATTCTTACGGTAGATACAAAATTTCTAGGGATTTAAAGGAGTTTCAAGGGTTGAACAGATTGATGGGATTCATAGGGTTTCAAGAATGCATATATGCATTTTTAGAGATTTAAAAGATTTGAAGGGATTGCGAGCAATTTCATGAAACTTGAAAGAATTTTATTGGATTATAAAAAAAATGTCAAGGGATTAAAAAATTTCTGAGGGATTTCAAATGATTTTGTGAGATTTCAGAAGATTTCAAGGAATTTTCATGGTATTTGCAAAATGTCTAGGGATTTCAAGGAATTTCAATGGATTGCCGGATTCAAGGGATTTATAGGATTTCAAGGGCTTTCTACGGATTTTAAGAAATTTAAAAGATTTCATGGGGTTCCGAGAAATTTCATGAGATTTCAAAGAATTTTGTAAGATTACAGAAAAATCTCAAGGAGCTGAAAAATCCAAATGTTTTTGTAAGATTTTAGAAGATTTAAAAAAAATTTTTACGGTAGATACAAAATTTCTAGGAATTTCAAAGAGTTTCAAGAAATCACGAGTTTGAAGGTATTCATAAGATTTCAAGGGGTTTCTACGGATTATTAGATATTTAAAATATTTCAAGGGATTGCGAGGAATATCATGAGATTTCAAAAAATCACGTAGGATTATAAAAAAATTTCAAGGGATTAAAAAATGTCTAAAGAATTTCAAATGATATCGTAAGATTTTAGAAGATTTCAAGGAATTTTCACCGTATTGACAAAATTTCTAGGGATTTCAAGGAATTTCAAGGAATTAAAAAATTTCTGAGGAATTTCAAATGATTTTGTAAGATTTTAGAAGATTTTAAGGAATTTTTACCGTATTGAAAATTTTTTTAGGGATTTCAAGAAATTTCAAGGGATCACCATGTTCAAGGGATTCATAGGATTTCAAGGGAATTCTACGGAATTTTAGAGATTTAAAAGATTTCAAGGGATTGCGAGGAATTTCATGAAACTTAAAAGAATTTAATTGGATTATGAAAAAAATGTCAAGGGATTTAAATATTTCTGAGGAATTTCAAATGATTTCGTGATATTTCAGAAGATTTCAAAAAAATTTTTTGGGTATTTGCATAATGCCTCGGGATTTCAAGGAATTTCAAGGGATTGCTGGATTCAAGGGATGCATAGGATTTTAAGGGATTTTTACGGATTTTTAGAGATTTAAAAGATTTCAAAGGATTGCGAGAAATTTAATGAGATTTTAAAGAATCACGTAGGATTATAAAATAATTTCAAGGGATTAAAAAATTTCTGAGGAATTTCAGATGATTTTGTAAGATTTGAAGAAATTTTTACCGTATTGACAAAATATCTAGGGATTTCAAGGAATTTCAAGGGATCACCATGTTCAAGGACTTCATAGGATTTCTACAAAATTTTAGAAATTTAAAATATTTCAAGGAATTGGAAGGGATTTTATGAAATTTAAAAGAATTTCATTGGATTATAAAATAATCTCAAGGGATTGAAAAATTTCTAAAGGAATTTCTAATGATTTCGTGAGATTTCAGAAGATATCAAGGAATTTTGAGGGTATTTGCAAAATGCCTACAGATTTTAAGGAATTTCAAGGGATCGCCGGATTCAAGGGATTTATATGATTTTGAGGGATTTCTACGGATTTTAAGAAATGTAAAAGATTTCATGGGATTCCGAGGAATTTCGTAAGATTACAGAAATATCTCAAGGAGTTAAAAAATTTCTGAGGAATTTCAAATGATTTTGTAAGATTTTAGAAGATTTCAAGGAATTTTACCGTATTGACAAAATTTGTGGGAATTTCAAGGAATATCAAGGGATCACCAGTTCAAGGGATTCATAGGATTTCAAGGCATTTTTACGGAATTTTAGAGATTTAAAAGATTTTAAGGGATTGCGAGGAATTTCATGAAATTTGAAAAAATTCCATTGGATTTTTAAAAAAATGTCAAGGGATTAAAAAATTTCTGAGGAATTTCAAATGATTTCGTGATATTTCAGAAGATTTTAAGGAATTTTTAGGGTATTTACAAAATGCCTAGGGATTTCAAGGAATTTCAAGGGATCGTTGGATTCATAGGATTTTAAGGGATTTCTACGGATTTTAAGAAATTTTAAAGAATTCATGGGATTCCGAGGAATTTCATGAGATTTAAAAGAATTTCGTATGGTTACAGAAAAATCTCAGAGTTAAAAAATCCAATTGGTTTTGTAAGATTTTAGAAGATTTCAAGGAATTGTTACGGTAGATACAAAATTGCTAGGGATTTTAAGGAGTTTTAAGGGATCACCAGATTAAAGGAAGTCATAAGATTTGAGGAGTTTCTACGGATTTTCAGAGATTGAAAAGATTTCAAGGGATTGCGAGGAATTTAATGAGATTTTAAAGATTCACGTAGATTATGAAAAAATGTTAAGGGATTAAACAATTTCTAAAGAATTTCAAATGATTTTGTAAGATTTTAGAAGATTTCAAATCACCAGATTGAAGGAAGTCATAAGATTTGAGGAGTTTCTACGGATTTTCAGAGATTGAAAAGATTTTAAGGGATTGCGAGGAATTTAATGAGATTTTAAAGATTCACGTATATTATAAAAAAATGTTAAGGGATCAAACAATTTCTAAAGAATTTCAAATGATTTTGTAAGATTTTAGAAGATTTCAAGGAATTTTCACTGTATTGACTAAATTTCTAGGGATTTCAAGAAATTTCAAGGGATCACCACGTTCAAGGGATTCATAGGATTTCAAGGGATTTCTACGGAATTTTAGAGATTTAAAAGATTTTAAAGAATTGCGAGGATTTTCATGAAATTCGAAACAACTCCATTGGATTATAAAAAAACTGTCAAGGGATTAAAAAATTTCTGAGGAATTTCAAATGACTTCGTGAGATTTCAGAAGATTTCAAGAAATTTTTAGGGTATTTGCAAAATGCCTAG
>JAUELO010000352.1:326791-340484 GCA_032357855.1 Amphibolips quercusostensackenii
TATAAGAAATACATGAAGAAGAGTGTCAGTGAAGTAAATGACGCATAAAACAAAAGACCTTGGCTACTAATGGGCCCGAGTGGGGAGCGATTTTAAATTCACAATGACTTTGTGAGGCTCTTCACTTGGGGTGGTTTTTGGTTGAAAATTAAGCTTTTTTGATTGAAAATCCAACTATTTTGGTAAAAATTCGTCTTTCTTGGTGAAAACTGAACTTTTTGTTGACAATTCATTTTCTGTGGCTTAAAAGATTTTTTCTTTTTAAAAGAGTTTTTTTGTTGAAAATTCAACTTTTCGATCGTAAAGTAAGTTTTTTGTTGAAAATTCTTATCTTTGTGTTGAAAATTTAACTGCTTTGTAGAAAATGCGCCTTTTTGCCTGGAAAAGGGAAGGGGGCGTGTTTTGTGTCCGGACGTATAGACACTACCTTGTTTTTTTTAGAAAATTTGTCTTTGTGGTTTGAAAATTTATCTCTTTTGGTATAAATTTAATCTTTTTTGGTAAAACTTGCAACTGTTTGGTGAATAATTTTTGTAAGCCGTTGAAATTATATATTTTTAGTAGAAAGTTAATTTTCTTGGTTAAAAATCATCTTTTGGGTTGAAAATTTAACTATTTGTTAGAAAATTTAACTGTTTTTGGTTCAAGTTTAATCTTTTTTTATTGAAAATTTCGACCATTTAATTAGAAATGTGTCTTTCCGGGCTTAAAAGTCACCTGTCTTTAAAAACATTTGACTGTTTAGTTTGAAAACTTCTGTATTGTTGAACATTCGTCTTCTTGGGTTGAAAATTCATCTCTTTTGGTAGAAAATAATTTTCTATTAAAAATATTACTGTAAATGAATGAAATTTTTTGTTTAAAATTCAAATTTTTGGGTTGAAAATTCAACTCTTTTGTAAAAAATTTGTCTTTTTGTCTTAAAAATTCAACAATTTGGGAAAAAATTAAACTGATTGGTTAAAAATTAACTTTTTCGATGGAAATTCAATTGTTTTGCAGAAAATTAATCACTTTTGTTTGAAAATACATCGCGTTTGGTAAAAATTTGCTCTTTTTTGGTATAAATGCAACAATTTGGAGGAAAATTCTTGTCTTAGGTTAAATTTCTTCCTTTTTTGTACACAGTTAATCTTTTTTTTTAGATTCACCTGTTTCGTTAAAATTTAACTATTTTGTTCCAAATTCAACTGTTTTTGGTTTAAATTAAATATTTTTTATTGAAAATTTGACCATTTGGTGATAAATTCATATTTGCTGGTTGAAAATTAAATTTTCCTATAAAAAACTCGTCTTTTTGTCTTAAAAAATCGACTATTTTTTTGAAAATACAACTGTTTTTGGTTCAAGTTAAATATTTTTTTCTGAAAAGTTTGACCATTTATTAATTAAGCTTCAAGCAAAAAGATTTGCATTTCCAAAAAAATAGCAAAATTTTTAACCAAAGAGGTGAATATTTAAAAAAATGAATGTTTAACCAAGATCAACTTTCTACAAAAAAGATCAATTTTTAACCAAATAATTTGGTAAAAAATCCTTTTTTCTTGGAAATTCTTGTATTTTGTTGAACTATCGTCTCTATTGGTAGTAAGTTAATCTTCTTAGTTGAAAATTCATCTTTTTGGTTGCAAAATTAATATTTGATTAAAAATTCATCTTTTTGGTTGAAAGTTGAACTACTTTCTTAAAAATCCATTTTTTTATTAATTCGCCTCTTTGGTTGAAAATTCAACTTTTTTGTTTAAAAGTCGTTCGTTCCGCAAGACTGTTTCGACACAGGTCGCTGATTAATCTCTCTAGCAATCGCCCGGGACAAAGAGCTTCACAAAGTCATCGTGTGTCATAGATTACACAAAAAATACTTTATGTTCACTTCAATATGGTCCCTATAATAATTTTATTGAAATGAATTTATTTCCCTATTTTCGTTAAAAATCACCCTATTTTCCCTATTTTGTAAGAATTTCTGGCTGTGCAGTCTGCATAATCCATTATTTCGCAATTTATGTCTAGAAGAGTATTTTTTTCTAGTGAGTTTAAGAATACTGACGCATTTAAAATGTACATTTCTTTGATAATCGAGTAGAATTCAGTTCATGGCTGAGCATGTTGCATACGAAGTTTACTGATTGTGAATTTTTATGTTCGCGATATTGTTGGCAAATTGAAGTTTCTTCAAATGTATGCAAATCTTCATGGTCACGGTCGAACGCATTTATAAAATTTACTTTCCTCCGATATTGCTAATATTGGCTGTATAAATACAAAATATTAAGTTACAGAGACTTGTGACCGATGACATCAAACGACGTCGATACGATCATTTAGCTTTTATCTTCACCGTAATTTTTCCGCGGCTTTATCATATTTTTAATTCAAGAACATTGAATTAAAATTTTTTAAAAAGCTTCTTTTTTCTTATTTTCATTTTTTGCAAATTCTGCTTAGTAAAAAACATTACTTCAGTTTTACTTAAAATTACAAATTAAGTTGAATAATTGGTTGTCTTTGATTCAATTTTCTACAAACGAGATGAACGCACAACCAAAAATATAAATTTGGAACAAGGTGGTTCAAGTTTTACCCAAGTAGTTAAATTTTCTATTTAAAAAATTAATTTTTAACCAAAAATGAGATAGTTCCATTTTCAGCTATAAAAATTCATTTTTAACCAAAAAAATGAGTTTTCAGAAAGTAGTTAAACTTTGAATCAACGAGATAAAATAAACTTGAATGATGAATCTTTAATTGAAACATTTAATTTTTAGCTTAATAAATTAATTTTGTAACAAAAAGAAGAACTGTGAAACAAAGGAGACGAATTTTCACAAAAATAATTAAAGGTTTAACTAAATACTTAAAGTTTCAACTTAAATAAATTTCCAACCAAATGGTCCTTGTTTTTAATCAGAAACGAAAAAGAAGCAAAACAGTTGCACCTTTAACAAAAAAGTTAAATTTTTGAGCCTAAAAAGACAATTTTTTTAGAATACAGTTGAATTTTTAATTCTAAATGTTGAATATTAAAAAAAAAAGATAAATTCTCAACGAAAAATGTAATATATGAAAAATGTGTAATATATTTTTGGTAGTTAATATTTCAACGAAAAAAAAAAAAAAATTTTGAACAAAATAGTTATATTTTCAACTGAAAAATTCGATTTTCAACAAAAGAGATGAATGTTTTAACTAAAACGATGAATTTTTCAATCAAAAAGGCGAATTTTCAACAAATAAAGATTTTCACTTAAGAAAGAAAAAAAGTGATGAAAAATGAGTTTTCAATAAAGTAGTTTAACTTAACCCAACAATATGAATTTTTCAACTAAAATGATGAATCTTTAACAGTTATAGTTAAATTTTTAGTAAAAGAATTAATTTTTAGTAAAAAAAAATTAATTTTTAACAAAAAAACGTATTTTCAGCTAATAAGATGAATTTGAAACTAAAATGATAAATCTTTAACAAATTAAATGATTTTTAACAAAGTGTTTTAACTAAGTAAAAGAATTCTCAACAAAAAAAGACGAAACTTTCAGAAAAATAGTTGATTCCTCAACCAAATAAGATTAATTTTTAACCAAACAACTACATTTTTAAGAAAAACAGATCAAATTTTTACCAAAAGAGATGAATTTTGAAACCGAAAATACGAATTTTCAACATTAAAATATACGAATTTTCAACAAGTAAGATTGTTTTCTACCAAAATAGTTAATTTTTTAACAAACTAATTTAACTTTTAACTAAAAAAGACCAATTTTCAAACATGCGATGAATTTTCTATAATACAGTTGAATTTTCAACAAGCAAATATTAATTTTCTACCAAAAAGACGATTTTTCTACCAGATATGATAAATTCTTAAATATTTATTTTCAACCATAAATGAAAAAGATACAATCAGAAAATTATATTCAAAACAAAAAAAACGAAGTTTCCACCAAAGAAATGAACTTCCAACCAAAATTTTTTTTTATTAAGGTGGTTGAAACTTTAATAGACAAGGTGGATTTTTAATTAAATTGATGAATCTTTAACTGGAATAATTAAATTTTTAATGAAAAAATTAAATAAAAAAAAAATGAATTTTAAACAAAGTAGTTAAACCTTCAACCAACGAGATGAATTTTCAAGTAAAATGATTAATTTTTTAACTGGAATAGTTACATTTTTAGTAAAAAAATTATTTTAAAAATAAGTTTCTAACAAAGTAGTTAAACTTTTAATCAACAAAACAAAATCAACTCTCAACCAAAAAATATTAAATTTTTAACTAAAAAGTTAAATTTGCAATCAAATAGAATTTTTAGTCAAAAAGACGTATTTTCAAAACAAAAAAATACTGCTGATTTTTCAGCTAAAAAAGATTTGAGTTGAATTTTCAACACCAAAATATGAATTTTCAATAGAAAAGTGGAATTTTCAAACAAAAATAATGCTTTTTTAAACCCCTTTTTATTTTAATTTAACATTTTTTATCTGAAAACATAACTATTCTATTTTTGGTTAACAATTGATTTTTAAAATTGAAAATTCAACTACTTGTGTAAAAGTTGAACCTCTTTGATGAAAATTGATTTTTTTTTCTGAATGTTCATCTGTTTTGTTGAAACTTGAACAATTAAAAAATTTCTCTTTGGTTGAAAATCCGTCTTTTCGTTTGACAAAAAATTGTCTTTTTTCATTAAAATTTGTACTACTTTGTTAAAAATGCATTTTTTGCACATTCATCACTTTAGTTTAAAACTCATCTTATTGGTTGAGAATTTATCTTTTTTAGATGAAAGTTCATGTATTTTGATAAGACATCGTCTTTTTGGTAAAAAGTAAATCTTATTCATTAAAAATTGATCTTTTTGCTCGAGAATTAATCTTTGTAGGTTCAAAATTTAACTAGTTGGTGAAAAATCCCATTTGGTTAACAATTTAACTCTTTGGTTGTAAATTTAACTGTTTTGCTGAAAATTCGTTTTTTGTTGTTGGGATATCAACTATTTCATTTTTCGTAGAGAATTCATCTTTTTATTGAAAAAACAACTTTTCGTGCTTAAACTTCAACTGTTTTTGTTTGGAGTTATTCAGTTTTTTTTTTTTTAAATTCTATTATTTGGTTCAAACAGATCTTTTTAGGTAGAAAATTCAAATATTTTGGGGCAAATTTATTTATTTTATTAAAAATTTAAGTATTCTGTTGGAAAGTAATCTTTTTTGTTCCAAAATTCAAGTATTTTGTGAAAAAGGGATTCACTGTTTTGTTGAACTTTCGTATTTTTGAACAGAAAATTCGTCTGTTGGATTGAAAATTCATCTTCTTCATGAAAATTAGACTGTTTTTGATTTAAAATAAAACCCTTTTTGGTTAAAAATTTATCTATTTGGTTGAATGTTTAACTGTTTTGTTGAAAATCGATCATTTTTAATTGAAAATTCAACTACTTTGGTGAAAGTTGATCTACTTTAAACAAAATTTTTTTTTTGTTGAAAGTTCGTCTACAGTAGAAAACTGAACAATTTTGTTGAAAATTGTTTTTTTTTCAGAATTAACTGTTTGATCTGAAAACATAATTTTTCCATTTTTGGTTGAAAATTAATCTGTTTTAGTTGAAAATTCGTCTTTATTGGTTGAAAACTAATCATCTTTTAGTTTGGAAATTCCTCATTTTTGATTGAAAGTTTATAATTTTAATTGTAAATTCATGTGTTTGGTAGAAAATTGGACTATTTTTTTTCAATTCATCTTTTTTGGTAGAAAATTATTCTTGGATAAAATTTCGTCTTTTCCGTCTTAGAATGCACCTGGTTTTGTAGCATTATTATATTTTTTGATCAAATTATCAAGTGTTTAATTTTTTTTTTTATTGAACTTTTAAATGACTTAAATTTTCAAATATTTCATTAAAAATACAACTGTTTTTGGTTGAAGTTTAAACATCCCGAAAAGTCCGTAGTAAGATTTTATTTTTGCAAAAATTTGAAAATTCGTTTTTTAATTGCTGTGATTTTAGCTTATATTTGAATTAAAAATTGAATTCTGTATTGCAATCCGCATTCAAGCCTGGTCCAATTTTAACATATTGTTAAATAGTGATCTCGATTTTACAGAATGTTTTTTCGCTCTTTTGAAAAATGCCCGTTTTCTTGGTTATCTAGTTTTGTACTGCCACTCTTCATTTATAGTTTACAAAGTTAACTCCGAACCAAAAAAATATCGAAATTTCAACTAAAATGTTAAATTTGCAACCAAATAGAATTTTTTGTCAAAAAGACGTATCTTCAAAAAAAAAGCAGCTGAATTTTCATCTAAGAAAGATTTGTGTTGAATTTTCAACACTGAAATATGAATTTTCAACAAAACAGGTGAATTTCCAAAAAAAACGACTTTTTAACAAATTTGTTGAGTTTAAGTTTCTTGTACCTATCTCCATTTGTTTACAAATTGTTTCAATTAAAAAAAAAAAAAATTTAGTTTTACACAAAATTACAAATTATGTTGAATAATTGATTATCTCTTGATCCGAATTAAAATGTGAATTACTCATAGTCGAAGCTTAAATGGACAGCTGATGTTTCTTTTAACCTTTCCCTGGTTTCAGACTAAAAATATCGAGTATGCCTGCCTATTTTTGTAAAGTTGTCGATACGAGTAACGAGCCACTTTCTCTTCCACTTGATAACAGCAATCCAGATCACTAGTCCATTTAATTTCTCCTGGCGTAGAATGTAGAGGCACTGATAATGAAAATATTAACATAATTACATGATGCAGATTTCTCTCCCTAAAGTTCAGATAATCTATTATTTTAGTAAATTGAGTAATTGCTTATATTTATGGTTTTAATGATTTTCTATACTTTTCTGGAGTGGTCGTAGGTTAGAGAAAACCTGGGAACCAGGGAAAACTCAGTCAGTTTTATTGTTCAGGGAAATTCAGGGAAAAATCAGAGATTTTAAAAAAATCTTGCAAAATTTAGGTAATTCTACAAGACACACATTAAAGCACTTAAGGATAATACTTCGAATTTCTTAAATTTGAATTTGAAAAAATAAGAGAAGGTTCTATGTTAAAAATATTATAGGATAAAGATTCTTGTCTTTAAATATTGATAGTCGGCGAAAAATTAGGGAATTTTTTTAATTAAATTTTGTGTCCGCTTTAATAGAATATTCTGTATAGAATAGAATATTAGTATTATTTGGTTGAACTCATCCATATTGTTTAAAAGTGATCCTTTTTGTTTGAAAAATCAACTCTTTTGTTAAAATTCATATTTTAGTTTTCAAAATTCAACACAAATCTTTCTTAGATAAGAATTCAGCTATTTTGGCAAAAAACGTCTTTTTTGTTGAAAATTCACTTTTTTTTGTTAAGAGTTAATTTTGTCAACTATAAATGTATTTATTCCATTTTTTGATGAGACCGGTATTTTTATTTGAAAATTGAGTTTTTCTAGTTGAAAATATGTTTTTTGGTAGAAAATTATTCTTTTTGGTTGGAAATTCTTCCTTTTTAGTTAAAAAGGCAACTGTTTGGTTGCAAATAATTTTGCTTTGATTTAAGATTCAACTATTTTCATGAAAATTCGTCTGTTTTCGTTGAACTCAACTTTTTACAAATTTAAAATTAAAATTTTTTTAGTTCAGATATTTACTTTTACATTATTTGTTGAAAATTCATATTTTTTAGTTAAAGATTGAATTACTCCGTAAAAGATTGAAAATTTGTCTTTTTTCATGAAAATTCAACTGTTTTCAATTTACATTTTTGTTTTTGTTTTAAATATCTACTATTTTGGTCGTTATTTTGGTTGCGAGTTCACAATTTAGATAAACTTTTTTTTCCTTCTTAACTGAAAAAACTTTATTTGGCGAAAATTTGTCTTTTTGATTGGAAAAATTCATCTCTTTAGTTTAAAATTGGACTACTTTGTTCAAAATCAGTTGTTTCTTTATGGAAATATACACCACTTGTTTGAAAAACTATTTGTTTCAAATGCATCCGTTTGGTTAAAAATTAGTTTTTTGTTGTTGCAAATTTATCCATTTGGTTATAAATTAATTTTTCTTGATTGGAAAAAAACTTTTTTGTTGAAAATTGATCATTTTGGGTTTTGATTTTTTAGCTTGAAATTAAATTATTTGGTTGGAAATTGATCTTTCGTGATAGAAAATTAAGTTTTTTTGTTGAAAATTTATCATTTTGGGTTAAAAATTGAACAGTTTTCAAAAGGATTCGATTTTTTAGCTTGAAACCTCAACTGTTTGGTTAAAAATGCAACTGTTTTTGATTGAAATTTTATTTGTCCGGTTTCAAAATTCGTATATTTGGTTCAAGATCAACTGTTTTTTATTTTAAATTAATTTTTTGTTGTTGAAGATTCATCATTTTAGTTGAAAATTCATCTCTTTGGTTGATAATTCTTTTTTTTTTGTCTTTAAAAATTAATTTTTTGTCATCTCAGTTAAAGACTCATTAATTGAGTGAAACATTTATCTTGTTTGCTGAAAGTTTAACTACTTTGTTGAAAACTGTGTTTTTTTTTAATGAACTTTTTTATCTGAAAATGTAACTATTCTGTTTGTTGTTGAAAATTAATCTGTTCTAGTTGAAAATTCATCTTTTTTGGTTGAAAACTAATCATCTTGGTTTGGAAGCTCCGCATTTTTTGTTGAAAGTTCATAATTTCATCTGTAAATTCATCTCTTTGGTAGAAAATTGGACTATTTTTTTTAATTCTTTTTTTTAGTAGAAAATTCTTCTTAGTTGAAATTTGGTCTTTTCCGTTTGAAAAGACACATCTTTTGGTAGAATTTTTATCTTTTTTTTTTTGGTCTAATTATCAAGTGTTACCTTTTTTGTTAAGAATTTTTTTTTTTAATTAAACTTTCAAGTGTTTAAAATTTTTAATTAATTGGTTAAAAATGCAACTGTTTTTGTTTGATGTTTAATATTTTTTGTTTAAAAATTAGAAGTTTTGTATGAAGCTTCATCTTTCTAGGTTGAACAAATGAGCATTCAACAACTATTAAATTAATTTCAACAATTTAATTCAAACTTCTAGAATCTAGTTGAAAATTCAACAATTTGATTAAAAATTCGCCCTTTTTGTTTAAAATTTAACTATCTTGTAGTCATCTTTTTTGTTCTAAAATTCAACTGTTTTATTGAAAATTTTTCATTTTGTATTTAAAATGCTAATGGTCATGAAAATTGTTCAGGGAAAAGTTATGGAATCTTGTAAAACAAGTTTTGCTGCCACCCAAGTTTGGCTTTTAAAAATCGAAATTGATAAAGCTAATTAAATTATGGTGGGCAGTTTGGTAAAAGGTTACTTCTCGAATCTTTCAGTTCTCTTTTAAATCACTCCCAATGTAACCAAGTTGATAAGCATGTTTACGACCTTTTTTTGAACGTTGTAATCTCTTCTCAGGGAATATTCTGAGTAATTATCTAACTTCTAATGAAGATACATGCTAATCAACTTCGTTATGCATTATGATTTCTAATAGTGAATAATATACTAAACTTCGATTGAGAAAAAATGTACGAGTCTGCTAAAAGTCGTGGTCGTCAATAACTACGCATCATGTTTCATCAGAGCAGCAAGAATTAAAATTCTCAACTCCTACAGTATTTCATTGCAGTTCAGAACGTTCTTTGTTCCCATGCTAGTATTTTTCCCTCTGCAAATACTAATTTGCTCTCCAATTTTAGTTTGTCAAATCATTTTATTTTCGATTCAAGTAATCTTTTTTTACTGCCTTCGACTTTCATTCGCATAATCCAACTATTCCATTTTAGTTCCTGTTTTTATTCTACTTCCACAAGCAATTTAACTTTACAGGTTTTGAGACCAGGAGTGTAAACTTGATTTAGCTTCTGAAAGCAGGTTGTTGATGTTTCCATATTAATTTCCTTGAGTTCAAGAATCAAGTCTGGTGGATACTGGATAGGTTCAGCAACAATACATCTGGCACAGAGATTAGAGATTCTATCGAGTGACTTTTTCCTCGAGCTTCTGAGTAATGTTTTTTTTTGGGAAAAAAAGAGAGCAAGGATTTTGCAGTGTGTGTAAAAGCAAATGTAGCGAAAGCCGTTCACGGACAAGAAGGCAACGTTTTCGCTTATCCTTATCGTTTAACGATTGCGTAAAGAGGTCTGGAAATGCATGACTCAATTATTTATGTATGATCAATTTAAAACCATGGTTACGAATTTGTTCACTTGTCAGCATTGCTGGAAGTAAAAAGATAGAGATCCTATCCTTTTAAATAGTTTTGAATCCTTATGATAGGAAGAGATAGGGAGAGAGTGTATCCCATTTTATTTCTGTCAATCTAAATTTCCGTCTACCTTTTTTAATATCCTCTTTTCTATTCCATCGTATCCTACATCTACCAAAGTTGACCTTTTTTTATCTATTTTACAATCAAAATTCACGCCTATCTATTTCAATACCCTCTTCTCTATCTCATCCTATCCTTTATCTACCCGCGTCCATATTTTTCTATCTCGCTGTCAATCTAGTTTCCATATATCTTTGATAATCTCCTCTTCTCTATCCCATCGTATCTTACATCTATCGACGTTTATCTTTTGTATCTATTTTTCAGTATAATGTTACGTCTATCTCTTTCCATCCTCTCTTCTCTATCTCATCTTATCCTTTATCTATCCATGTCAATCTTTTTCTGTCTCTGTTGAACTTAAATCCCCGTCTATCTTTTTCAATACCCTCTTCTCTATCGCATTCTATCTTTCATCTATTTTCGTCAGTCTTTTTCTATTTCTGTTGATCTGAAATTCCGATCAATCTTTTTTTAATTTTTTCTTCTCGATCTCATCCTATACTACATGAAACAACGTCTATCTGTTTCTAGAGAGAAGGTAGACTATCATTTTCAATCCTCTCTTCTCTATCATATCTAATCCTTTATCTGCCCACGTCAATCTTTTTCTATCTCTATGTAAATTTAAATCCCCGTCTATATTTTTAAATCCCCTCTTTTTTATCTTGTCCTGTCCTTCATTCATCCACGTCAATATTTTTTAGCCTATCCTTTATCTTTTCATGTCAATCTTCTTCTGTCCCTGTTAACCTACATTCCCCTCTATCTTTTCCAATCCCCTATTCTCTATCTCATTCTATCGTTTATCTATTCATTTCAATCTTTTTCTATTTCTATTTATCTAAAATTCCCGTCTATCTTTTTCAATCTTTTCTTCTCTATCGCATCCTATACTTCATCAAGCAACGTCTATCTTTTTCTATCTTTCTGTCAATATAAATTTAGGACTATCATTTCCAATCCTCTCTTCTTTACCTCATCCCATCCTTTATCTGTCTATGTCAATCTTTTTCTATCTCTTTTTCAATCTAAATTGACGACTATGATTTTCAATCCTCTCTTCTCTATCTCATCCTATCCTTTATCTATCCACGTCAATATTTTTCTATTTCTCTCTGTCAATCTAAATTCCCATATATTTTTTCATCTCCTCTCTATCCCATCGTTTGCTGCATCTATCAACGTTTAACTTTTTTTATCTATTTTTCAATCTAAATTCACATCTATCTTTTTTAATCTCCTCTTCTCTATCTCATCGTATCCTATATCTATCAACGTTTATCTTTTTCTATCTATTTTTCAATCTAAATTCTCGTCCATCTTTTTCCGTCTCCTCTTCTCTATCTTATCGTATCCTTTATCTATTCACTTACATTTTTGTTTATCTCTGTTAACCTAAATTCTTGTCTATCTCTTTCCATCCCCTCTTCTCTATCTCATCCTATCCTTTATCTATCCATGTAGTTTTTTTCTATCTCCGTTAGCCTAAATTCCCATCTGTCTTTTTCTATCCCCTCTTCTTTATCGCATTCGATCCTTTACCTATTCATGACAATCTTTTTCTATCTTTATTAATCTGAAATTCCCGTCTATCTTTTTCAATATTTTCTTCTCTATCTAATCCTATACTACATCAAGCAACGGCTACCTTTTTCTATCTCTTTGTCAATTTTAATTTTCGACTCATTTTCAATCATCTTTTCTTTATCTCACACTATCCTTTACCATAACACGCTAACCTGAAGGTTTTACCCTGCTAGAAGTAAAAAGATTGAAAAATATAGAACTTGGGTAATATGAAAAGATAGAAATATTCTATCTCTCCTTCAATCTCTCAACGGATCACTTTTCATCCCTAAAACGCTATCTTTTGCTATCCCCAGTCTCAATAATTTTCTATCTCTTTTTGTAACTTTCGTGACCGAGGACTATTATCTTTTTCTGTCCCTTAGCCGATCTATTACGAATTTCAATCACTTTCAATGTTTTTCAATGTTTAGAGAAAGATAAACGTTGATAGATGTAATAAAGGATGTGAAAGAGAAGATGGAATTGAAAAAGACTGACGGGAATTAAGATTAGCAGAAACAGAAAAAGATTGACATGAATAGATAAAGGATATGATGAGATAGAGAAGAGAGGATGGACAAATAGACGGGAATTCAGATTAACAGAAACAACAAAAGATTGTCATGAATAGATAAAAGATAAGATGAGGTAGAGAAGAGACGATTAAAACAGATAGACAGGAATTCAAATTGACAGAGGTCGGAAAATATTGACGTGAATAGATCAAGAATAGGATGAGATAGAGAAGAGGGTATTGAAAAAAATAGACTTTGATAGATGTAGTATAGGACGAGATAGAGAAGAGGAGTTTGAAGAAGATAGACGGGGATTTACATTAGCAAAGACAGAAAAAGGTAAGGATAGAATAAAATAAAGAAGAGGGTATTGAAAAAGATAAACTTAAATTTAGTTTGATTAAGAGATAAAAAAAGATGTTAATTGATGTAGGATATAGTGAGATAGAAAAGAGGGGATTGAAAAAGATAGGCGGAAATTAAGATTGACAGAGAGGTAGTAAAAAAATGATGTTGATAAACGTGGTATAGAGTGAGGTAAAGAAGGCGGGATGAAAAAAATATAGACGAGAATTAAGATTGGCAGAGAGATAGAAGAAGATAAACGTGGAGATAAAGGATTAGGATCAGATAGAAAAGACGGTATTGAAAAAGATAGATGTGAATTTAGGTTCACAAAGACATAGAATAGGATACATTTTCTCTGCCTCTTTCTATCATAGATTTTCAAAATTATTTAAAAGTATAGAATTTCTACCTTTTTACTTCCAGCAGGGTGCCGCTAGATGGCTGACGGTAAAATTAACCAACAAGTAAATCATTAAGATAAGGAAATAAATTTTAAGTATGTGGTCAACGAAAAATTAATTTTTTAAATAAATTTTCTAACTATTTGACGAATTTTCCAATTTTGTGGGATAGAAAGAGATAGAATAAAGTAAAGAAAAAGGTAGTAGGTAGATAGACTAAAGGATAGAAAGATACAAGAGTCCTTGGTCACGAAAGGTAGAGAAAGAGATAAAAAATTATTGAGATTGGGAATTAGAAAAGATACCGTTTTAGGGATGCAAAGTGACCCATTGAGAGAGATAGAATACAGTCGAACTTCAATTCGTGGCCCCTGGATTGGGGTCTTCTAGGAACGGACGCAACGCCGCGGTCTAAGGTAAGAGGAGCCGCGGGGCCAAAAGGGGAGGTCATTAGTGGTCAGTCAAGCGTGGAAAAACAGGAGCGTATTGCTGAAGCGCGTTACCTTAACA
>JAUELO010000352.1:370636-381183 GCA_032357855.1 Amphibolips quercusostensackenii
AGCATTAGTGATTTTTTAAATAATACCTAATGTAAAAATTTCATTCTTATCAGTATAAGAATAGAAATTTACAAAAAGTATAAGATTACAAAATAATACAAAAATTTTTTTAAATACAATGAAAAATCAAACAAATAAAATTTTGTATTTGAAATGGTAATTTTTCGAGCTGGAAAAGGGAAGATGGAAATTCTGTCTCACCCTATCCCTTTCCCAGCCTTATTATTTTTTTCACAAAAATTGGCAGAATTATTTTATTTAAAAATTCATGGTCAAAAGGTCTTTTCTATTCATGCATCAACTTTTAATTGTGTTAATGAAAAAAGTTTTTCTGTTTACCATAAATGTTCAAATATTACAAAGCAGCATAACTTCCTTACTCTTCAGTACAGTGTATTAATATTATAGGTCAATCGATTTTTCTCGAATCAAGGAATCTTTCGTTATTGCATTAATTTTGAATTATGTTAATGAAAAACATTTGACTATAAAAAACCGTTTTTTCAAATATTATACATTACCATAGCTTCCTTACTCTTCTATAAAATGTATCAATTATATAGGTCAATCGAATCGTCTCGAATCAATACATCTTTTTTGTTTCCACATCAACTTTAAATTATAAGAATGCGAAAATTTTTACTATAAGCATCGATTTTTAATATTATATAAATGACCATAACTTCCTTACTCTTTGATCAAATGCATTAATATTTTTGGTCAATTGATTTGTCTCGAACCAAGGAATCTTTTTTATTCTTGCATCAATTTTAAATTAACCCGAAGAAAAAAGTTTTACTATAAAAAATCGTATTTTCAAATATTATGTATTACCATAGCTTCCTTACTCTTCAATTAAATATATCAGTATTATAGGTCAATCGATTCCTCTCTAGTGAACACATCTTTTCTATCCTTGCATCAACTTTAAATTATGAGGTTAAAAACATTTTTAATATAATAATCGATTTTTATTATAATATAAATGACCATAACTTCCTTACTCGTTGAAAAAATGTATTAATATTATAGTTCAATCGATTTCCCTCGAATCAAGAAATCTTCCGTTGTTGCATCAATTTTGAATTAGGTTAATAAAAAACATTTTACTATGAAAAACCGTTTTTTTCGATTATTATACATTACCATAGCTTCATTACTCTTCTATTAAATGTATCAATTATATAGGTCAATCGAATTGTCTCGAATCAATACATCTTTTCTATTTTCACATCAACTTCAAATTACGAGAATGCGAAAATTTTTACTATAAACATCGATTTTTAATATTATACAAATGATCTTAACTTCCTCACTCTTTGATCAAATGCATTAATATTTTTGGTCAATTGATTGGTCTCGAACCAAGGAATCTTTTTTATGCGGGCATCAGTTTTGAATTATCCCGAAGAAAAAGTTCTACTATAAAAAAGCGTATTTTCAAATATTATGCATTACCATAGCTTCCTTACTCTTCAATAAAATATATCAGTATTATAGGTCAATCGATTCCTCTCTAGTGAACACATCTTTTCTATTCTTGCATCAACTTTAAACTATGAGAATAAAAACATTTTTTTAAATAATAATCGATTTTTATTATATATAAATAACCATAATTTTCTTACTCGTTGAAAAAATGTATTAATATTAGGTCAACGGATTCGTCTTGAACCAAGGTATCTTTTGTATCCTTGCATCAACTTTGAATTTTGTTAATGAAAAAAGTTCTACCATAAAAAACCGATATTTAAAATATTATAAAATGCAAAAAAAAGACGCAATAAATATTTCTAGAGATCTTTCGGTCAGTTACAATACAATAGCGGTGAAAATAAGCCCTCCAAATTTCATCAATTTATCTGTTACCGTTTTCAAGGTTATTATTTTTATGTAAAAGTCTACTATCATTTAAGTCCAGAATTCATTTCTTTTGGTTAAAAATTCTACTATTTCGTGAAAAATTTTATTATTTTGTTGCAAAATCAACTTTTTTTAAAGCCACCTTTTTTGGTCGAAAATTTAACTGTTTTGTTGAACATTCTTTTTTTTGGCTAGAAAATTCGTTCTTTTGGATTGAAAATTCATCTTTTGGTAGAAGTCATCATTCTTTGCTGAAAGTTTATTATTTTTCATTAAAAAGTTTACTATTATATTTTTGGTTCAGAATTCAACTGTTTAAAAGTCATCTCATTGGTCTCTTTCGGTTAAAAATTCGACAGTTACTTTGAAAATTTAATTATTTTGTTCAGTCTTTTTCTTTCTGGATAGAAAAATCATTCCTTTGGATTGGAAATTTTTTTTTTGTTGAAAATTCAACTGTCTTCTAAATGATTCATGTTTTAGCTTGAAACTTTAACTACTTGGTTATTAATGCAAGTTTTTGATTGCATTTTTTTTGTCTAAAAATTCCATTATGTGGTTTAAAATTCATTTTTCGTGGTTGGAAATTATTTTTTTTATTTGAAATTTATCTTTTCGGACTTGAAAGACAAATGTTTAGTAAAACATTCGACGTTCTAGCTAAAAAACTCAACCCTTTGTTGAAAATTCATCTTTTTTGGTTGAAAATTCCACTATTTGGTTGAAAATGCGATGTATTTCGACTCGAAATATTATGAATTTAAACCGCTTTATATTGAATTTAATATGGTATCTACATTAATTTTCTTACAAATAATTTATTTCCCTATTTTCATGAAAAATTACCCTATTTCCCGTATTTAAAAAAAAAAATTATTTTGGTCTGTGAAGCCTGAAATCACTTTTACAATAATTTACTTTGTTTATTTTACCGTGTAATGTTAACATGTTTAATTCCTTTTAAAATGTATATATTGAAGCAATTAGTTTTGAATAATTATTAATATAAATACTTAAAATTCAACCAGGAGAGATGTAAATTTTAACCGGAAAAACCGGGATATAGCCTGGAATTTTTTAAAAGTTTGATTGGCTACTCTGTAGTACTTTCAAGTAAATTGTGCCTGTGGTACAAAAAAAATCTTAATCAGCTTAAGAGCTACTGAAAACTCCACTCAAACCCACTTTCATGTTTCGAGAACCTGAATCCTTGAAACCGTATTAAAACTATAGTCATAAGTCAATTAACATTTTTCCCCATCTGACCAGACAGAGGCAAATCCATCTTATCTGATCGCAATGAAGCGAGTAGATTTTTTTATCGTACTTAAGAATAAGTGTTTGTGTCTATTTTTGTTTTCTTATCTCTCTTTGCCTCATAAAAACACCATGTAAATATTCCTTGTGTAATATATTCTAGGTCACAAGTCGTCATCAAAATTTTGTATTCTTTTTTTTCAAAGTAGTAGCATCTAAATTTATTCATTATCGATAATTATTAGTTCAGTTTTTTACTCCATGTATGCTGTTTTTTAGGTTTTTACATACCTAAAATCCCCCCTCCCACACAAGGGATCGTCTGGATCATACCCTTCTCAAATCCCCGATTGCCCTCGCATTCGCCTGAATATTTGTTCAGAGAAGTGGAAAACTGCAGAAATCCAAAACTCCTGAGTAGATTATTCGGTAGCACCGAGTGCCCACATTCATTTTCGGCGTCAAACCTCCCACTCGATAGTAGTTAAACCCAGTGAAAACGCGATTACGACAGGAATCTTGAGCGGTCGCCCATCCGAGAGTTGACCGCGCCCGTCTGTGCTTAACGTTTAAGATCTCGATAAGTCGGGAATCGCAACCTAGCTACTTCCGTCGGTTATCCATAATTTAACATATAATTAGCACCTGCTAATTCGTGCTTTTTTATTGTTACAGGTTATGGAAGAAACGAATACCTTCGTCACATGGCCTTCCCGACTCAAGATCGGAGCAAAGTCGAAAAAGGGTGAGAATTTTACAGATTTGTTTATTATTGCAGACTTTCTTTTCCTATTCTCCTCTTTCTCCCTTCTTTAAATAATTCCTCTTTTTCCTCTTGTTTTCAAGAAAAATCCCCTTTTTCTCGCTTGTCGCTTTAATGCGAACTGAATTAATAGAACCCAATAAAAAAATCCCAACTATTCTTGGCTAAAATGTAATGGGGATGTTGCATGAAATGAGATAAACATATTTTCAGAAACCTGAAGCAGTGACTATTGTTATGGAGAAAAGAAATTTTTTTTTAGGTTCCTAATAATTAAAAAAAAAATTTCTTCTTAATGTCTATTTGGTCACATTGAAACAGATGTGACGTCACTTAGGTATACAACTGAGCACCAATCAGACCGCTTTAGCCGCCATGTTACTTTTCAAAATTTTGAAAAATCAGGTTTCGCGGCCATCGCGGCTTTCTGCTTGATAGCTGATCAAGCTGATTGTCTAAACTAATCTATAAATGACTAAAAACGAGAAATCGAAAATAAAAGCTGAATCAAGCGGGATCAACGTTATAAACAAAGAATGGATTTGGAAATAACGAATTCCCTAAAGGTAAATTATTATCGAAGAATTGCTTTGTACCTGGATGTGATTCTAGGGAGGATAAAGATCCGAATGAAATTTTTATTCGTTTACCGCAAAATAAATATACTTTGAACCATATTTTAATATATTTTGTTTCTGTAAATCAACACTGATGTCAACAAACTTAACCTGTAAAACACAAATTCTCAAATCGTTATCAAGGCCTTTGGTGTGTGTATGAATCGCGCATTTCCAAAACGTTGTAAATGCCAAGAATTGAAAGTATTAGTTTTAGTATAAAAATTTTTGGCACTTACAACGTTTTGAAAATGCACGATTCATATAATGTATCACTTTTTTTAAATGTGCTTATGTTTCGAAATATACCGTAATTAATAAAAAAAACCACATGCATACAAAAGAAAGACATCAAAAACTGTATACTTGTTTCCACTGTTTTTACGGTTTTCATTGACATTAAATGCGAGAGTTCTAGGATATGCCCGTAATACGTAAATGGAATTACTAGAATCGCGGACACTATTTCAATTATTTTTCTTTGTAATTATTATTAATAATAATTTGACAATAATACATGAGCGCCGTTTAGAGACATTTATACATTAAAATTGCATGTTTATAAACCGATTTTATTTTTTAAACAATTTGCATCATTCAGGTAGTTTCAATAAAAAATTCTTCTTTCTTGAAATATGTTAATGAGCTGCTAAAGAATCAAAATATCTTTTTATATCATTTCATGCAACATCCCCATTTTTTTGGGGGTGAAAAATCTACATTATACTTTTGGTTCAGAATTTATCTCATTTGATTAAAAATTTGACTATTTGGTTCAAAATTGTATGCTTTTCAGGAAAATTGAAGCATTTTGTATAAATTTGTTGTTGTTGAAAATTCAACTGTTTTGTTAAAAATTCGTATTTTTGAGTTGAAAATTTAATTTTGTAGAAAATTAATCTTATTCGATGCAAAATGCAACTGATTGGTTGGAAATTAATCTTTTTTGGTTTAAGATTGAACTATTTTGTTGAGAATCATATTTTTGTTTAAATGTTATTTTTTAACTGAAAATTGAACTGTTTTATTTTTTGTTAAAAATTGATATTTTAAATTAAAAATTACTATTTTCTAGTTCAAAATTTAACTATTTGGTTGAGGATTCAAATAGTTTGGTGAAAATTTAACCCTCTCGGTTGAATTTAGCTGTTTTTGATTTCAAAATAAAATATTTTGTGTTTGATATATCAATTATTACATGTTTAGTTAAGAATTCTTGTTTTTGGTTAAAAATTCAACTATTTGGTTGTAAAATAACTTTTTTCTCAAAAATTCTTATTCTTGGATTCAAAATTCAATTTTGTTATCGAAAATTCGTCTTTTTAGTTTGAAAATCGAACAATTTAATAGAAAATTAAACTATTTGGTTAAAATATATCTTTTTTGTTGAAAATTCATATTTTCAAGTTTAAAATTTAATTGCTTTATAAAAAATTGGTCTTTGGTTTAAAAATACATTTTTTTTTTTTGTAAAAATGTTATCTCCGTTAAACTCATCTTTTTTTTGGTCGAAAATTCAACTGTTTTATTGAAACATTACCTTTTTCGATAGAAACTTCGTCCTTTTAACTTTTTTTAAATTATATTTTTTAGTTCAAAATTTTAATATTATGTTAAAAGTTGGTCTTTTTTGTTTGAAAATTCAACAATTTGGTATAAAAGTAACTCTTTTGTCGAAAAATCATTTTTTTTTAATTTAACTGTTTTGTTGAAAAATTGCCTTTTTGGATAGCAAATTCTTTCTTCTGTATTGAAAAATTCATCTCTTATGGTAAAAAAATTATCTTTTTTTGTTGACGATTTATCTTTCTTACTTGAAAAGTAACTTTTTTGTTAAAAATTCATATTTTCGGGTTCAAAATTCAAATGTCTGGTAGAAAATTGGTCATTTTGGCTTGCAAATTCAACATTTTGGTAGAAAATTAATACATTTAGTTGAAAATTAACTTTTTTGTTGCAAATTCATATTTTTTGATTAAAAATTCAATTGTTTTGCAGAAAATTCTACCATTTGGCATAAAATTCATCTTTTTTGATTGAAAAGTAACTTTTCGGTTTAAAAATTCATCTCTTCGTAAAAATGTCATCTGTTTCAATAAAAAATGGAACTATTTGGTCGAAAATTCAACTATTTATTTTAAAATTTAGCTATTTAGTAGAAAATGACCTCTCTTGTTGAGAATTCATATTGTCTGGTTTAAAATTTAACTATATTTTTAAGTTGCTGTTTTTTGGTTGAATTCAAATATTTAGTTAGAAATCTATTTATTTGGGTAAAAAGTCATCTTTTTTATCAAAAATTCAACTGTTTTATTCAAAATTTATATTTTCGGGTTTAAAATTTGAATTTTCTGTAGAAACTTGGTATTTTTGGCTTGACAATTTAAGAATTTGGTAGAAAATTAAACCATTTGGTTGAAAATTAACTTGTTTGTTGAAAACTTATATTTGTATGTAGGTACTTGAAGTATTTAATTAAAATTTAACTATTTTTCTGAAAATTTAATTATTTAGGTGAAAATTAAAGTATTTTGTGAAAAAGTTATATTTTTTTAAATCGAAAACTCAACTGTTTTCTTAAAAATTCATATATTTGGACAGAAAATTAGACTATTTGGTTAAAAATTCATCTTCGCATGTAGAAAATTAAAGTACGTGACTATAAATTCCACTTTTTCGTTAAAAATGTAATTATTTAGTTGAGAATTTAATTAATTAGTAGAAAATTTTAGTAGTAGTTAAAAATTTAAGTACTTTGTCAGTCATATTTCTTGTTCGAAAATTCCACTGCTTTGTAGAAAATTCGACTTTTTGTCTTGAAAATTAACTTTTTTATTGAAAATTTAACTGTTTAATGGAAAATTCCTGTATTATTGTGTTGATATTTTGTCCTTTTGGTGGAAAGTTAATTTTTTTGATCAAATTTTTTTCAGTTAAAAAGCTTCTTTTGATGAAAATTAGTCCTTTTTTGGGTTGAAAATTTATTTCTTTTGGTAGAATATTTGTTTTTGTTAAAAATGCAATACATTTCTACTTGAGATATTGGGATTTTTAAAGCGTTTTATATTGAGCTCAACATGGTATCACTTACACAATAATTTTCATCATATATTTTGCCTTGGAGTTAAAAAATGTTTATTTATTTTTAAAATTTGTGTAATAAGGCAATTAGTATTGAATAATTATTAATATAATGAATATCAAGGACTGTGAAATAACTGACGTGAACTTTTGTAACATATGTAAATACATTTAAATGTAGGACATGAACT
The DNA here is from genome assembly GCA_032357855.1 of Amphibolips quercusostensackenii. Taxonomy (NCBI): domain Eukaryota; kingdom Metazoa; phylum Arthropoda; class Insecta; order Hymenoptera; family Cynipidae; genus Amphibolips; species Amphibolips quercusostensackenii. The sequence goes on from JAUELO010000352.1 coordinate 378,409, forward strand.
TGATTTTTAAACCTTGGAGTGTTAACGAAATAGGCTAGACGACTACGTCCGAGAGACCGTGAAGAGTTTTTATTATTAATGGCCAATAAAACGTATATCTATGTAAAAGCGGGCTATGCAGTAACCCAAATAATTCTAACGAGTGAGTGACCCAGTAAATACCGGAAGCTCATTGCTGACCGGAATAGCCTTAAATTTTGCAAATTTATGCTCTCATTAATACACCGAATGATATATAAATTCCTTTAGAGGCCGTCTATAACAGTGTTGGGCAAGTTACTTTTAAAAAGACGATTTTTCAACAAAGTACATGAACTTCGGATCAGAAAAGATCAATTTTTGATTTAAATATTAACTTCTAACCCGAAATGGAATAGTTGCATTTTTATTTTAAAAAAATAATACATAATCAAGGAAAAAATAAATTTTTACAAAGTAGTTGAATTTTCAACGTTGAAGGAAAAAATTTCCACCAAAAATGAGAAAGCTACATTTTCAGATGAAAAAGAATAATTTAAAAAAATTCAACGAAACAGTTAAGTTTTTAAATAAATAGTTTTAACTTTTTACCAAATAGTTCAATTTTCTATCAAAGTATTTGAATTTTCAACCAAAAATATGGATTTTCAACAAAAAAGTTCATTTTCAACCAAACAGTTTAATTTTTAAGCTAAAAAGACATCATTTTCAACAAAAAGTTGAATTATTAACCCAAAAATATGAATTTTTAACAAAAAAGTTAATTTGCACCCAAATAGTTAAATGTTCATTGAACATTGTTTAACTAAAGTGTTGAATCTTCAGCAAAAAGAAAATTTTTAACAACGTAGTTCAACTTTAAATCAAGTAGTTAATTTAATAAAATTCTCAAACAAACATGTAATAGTTTATATTTTAACAAGAATTTTTTTTAATTTTTGATCAAGGACAGTTTAAGTCAACCTCAAAAGATGAATTTTCATCAAATTAGATAAATTTTCTACCGAATAGTTGAATTTTCAACTTATGAAAGATGAATATATAACTAAGAATAATATAGCGCAATTTTCAGCTAAAAAATATTTATTAACCAAAACAAAAACTTCATTTTCAACAAACTTCAATTTTCAACCAAGTAGTTAAATTATTGACTAAAAAAGATGAATGTTTACCCAAGTAGTGGAATTTTCAACCAAAAGATGAATTTTTAGCAAAAAGAGTAATGTTTTTCTGAAAATCACAAATTTTCAACAAAATACATGAATTTCCCACCAAATAGTTAAATTTTCAACCTGTAAAAGATGAATTTATAACCGAATTTCAACCCGAAATATGATTTTTTAACAAAAAAGTTAATTTCCTACCAAAAAGTTAAATTTAAACAAAAAATATGAATGCTCAATAAAAATTAATTTTCAATCGAATAGTTTATTTTTCTACCAAATTATTGATTTATCCACCAAACCTCAATTTAGACCCAAAAACTTGGATTTTTAACCAAAAAGGATGATTTTCACTCCAAGAAGATTAATTTTCGACCGAAAATACGAATTTTTAACAAATTATATGAATTTCCAACTAGAAAGGATCAATTTTCAATATAAATATTAACTTTTGACGAAAAATGGAAAAGTTACATTGTTAGTTAAAAAACATTAATTATCAATCCAAAAAATGAATTTATAAGAAAGTAGTTCAACAATAAAGCAAATAGCTGGATTTCTGACCAAAAAAGATCACTTTTTAACAAAATAGTTGCATTTTCTTCTAAATAATAAAATTTTGGACTAAATACTAGAATTTTTAACCAAACGAAATAAGTTTCGAACAAAAAATGTAATAGTAGACTTTTCAATTGAAAGTAGTTCATTTTTCTTGTTAGGATCTATTAATTATTTAATTCGCATTCAAGCAGAAAACCAAGAAAATGGTGATAAAACACAGAAATATAAGAATTCTTTAAAATTTATCATCAGGAAATCAAGTTTTTCGAGGTCTTCTTTTTTCTGCATAAAATAATAAAATAAACATTTGTTATGCATGTAAAAGATAAGACATTTTAGTTTTCATTGGCCAATAATTTCGAAAGAAAGCAGAACCATAAATAAACGAATTTCTTAATTTTTTGCGAACGTAAGTCGTCTTTGTTAAATCTTTGGGAATTTGCTAAAAAAATATGAAATCTTTTCAAAGCTTTGAAGTCTATTGTACTGTACACTTTTTGAAATCTTTGAAATTCTTGTATTCTACTACTGTATCCCTTTTAAAATCTTTAAAATCCTTGAAATATTTTTAAAGTTTTAAAATCTTTGTGAAATGTTAGTAATCTTCGTGAAATCTTTGAAATCTAGTATACACGCCTTTTTCAAATCTTTTAAATCCTTGGAATTTTCATGAAATGTTCGAAGTCTTTGTGAAGTGTTTTGAAATCTTTGTGAAATCTTTTAAAATCTTTGCGAAATCTTCCTTAAATCTTTGTTAATGAAATCTTTTGTATTCGCTGAGAAATCATTGAATTATTTGAAATCATTGGGAAATCTTTTGAAACCTTCTAAATTGTTGTAAAACATTCTGAAATCATTTCAAATCTTTGAAATGTTTTGAAATCTTTGAATTTGGTGTACCCCTTTTTCAAAATCTGTGAAATCCTTTAAATGTTTTGAAAGTTTTTAATTCTCTCTGGAATTTTTTTGAAATCTTTAAAATGTTTTAAAATCTGAACTGAATTAACATCGAAATTTTCAACTAATAATTTTTATAATTTGTAAGTTGAATATCACAAAAAATGTATACTTC
>JAUELO010000352.1:381283-397386 GCA_032357855.1 Amphibolips quercusostensackenii
TTGAACTTTCTACCAAATTAGTTGAATTGTTAACAAAATTCATTAATCTTTTACCAAATGGTTGAATTTCCATGCCAAAAATTTTAATTTTCAACAAAAAAGTTAATTTTCAACAAAATAGTTGAATTTTTTACAATTTTGTAAACAAAAAGACTATTCTTCAATAAAAAAGGTAAATTTTCAACTAAAATTACAAATCTCCAACTAAACAACTGAATTTTTAACAAAGTAGTTTAACTTTAAACCAAGTAGTTGAATTTTCAACTAGAAAAGTGAAAAAATTCAACAAAATAGCTGAACTCTGTGCACAATTTTGCTTATCAAAAGAGATAAATTTTCAAACCTAAAAACAACAATTTTCAGCAAAAGAGGTGGATTTTCAACAAAAATGTTCTTTATTTTTCAAGCAATTTGTTGAACTTTATTGCCAAAATGGGTTCTTAACAAAATACGTGAATTTTAAAGCAAAATAGATAAATTCCATTTTTAGTTTAAAAAAATATATTTTTTAGCTGAAAATGTATCTATTTTGTGTAAGATTCATCTCTATTCTTTGAAAATTCATCTACTTGGTTGAGGATTCAATTATGTTGTTAAAAATTAGTTCTTTTTTCAGTTAATTCGGCTGATACAAAATTCGTCTTTTGGTACAAAAGTCATATTTGTTGGTTGAAAATGTACTTTTTGTTAAAAATTCAACTGTCTTCTAAAAAAATCGTCTATTTGGCTCAAAAAATCTACAGTTTTAGTTTGAATTTTAGTCTTTTTTGTTAAAAAATCCGACTATTTGGTTGGAAATATATCTTTGTGTTTGGGAATTCAACTATTTTGATTAAGTCATATTTGTTGGTCTAAAATTCAACTGTTTTGGTAAAAATGTGTCCTTTTTGATTAAAAATTACTTTTGTGTTGTTGAAAATTAATTTCTCAAATTGAAAATCTTGCGATTCTATTTTTGGTTTTAAAAAATCTTTCTTAGTTGAAAATTTAATTATTTTGTGCAAGATTTATTTCTATTGTTTAAAAGTTCATGTATTTGGTTAAAGATTCAACTATGTTATGTACTTGAAAATTAGTTTTTTTCATTTAATTCGACTGCTAAAAAATTTGTGTTTTGGTAGAAATCATCTTTCTTGGCCGAAAATGTACTTTTTTGTTGAAAATTAAACTGCCTTCTAAAAAATTCGTCTTTGCGGCTTGAAAGTTCGACTGTTTTTGTTTGAATTTTATTTTATTTTTTTGAAAATTCGACTATTTAGTTGGAAATGCGTCTTTGTTGAAAATCAATTTATTTTGATAATGTCATATTTTTTGTCGAAAATTCAACTGTTTTGTTAATAAGTTGCCCTTTTGGATTGCAAATTCATTTTTTATGTCAGAAAATCATATTTTTGATTGAAAATTTATTTTTCTTCGTTGAAAAGTAACTTTTTTTATTAAAAATCCAATTGTCTTTGAAAAAAATCGTTTTTCCCATTAAAAATTCATTTTTGTAGGTGAAATTGAATTTAACTGTTTTTTAATCATAATTAAAATCTTTTTTGGTTGAAGTATCAAGTCTTACACTTTTCATTACATTTTTTTATTTTTTCACTTTTGGTTAAAAATTTAACAATTTTGTTAAAATTAATTGTTTTTTTTTATAGAAAAATATTATTTTTTTACTGAAAATGTAATTGTTTTATTATTTGTTGAAATTTTATCTTTTCTAGTTAAGAATTCAACTATTCGGTTTAAAATTTACGTGTTTCATAAAAGTTTGGTTTTTTTGGTTGAAGATTCATCTTTTTGTTCAAACATTCAAATATATTGTTGATCGTGATCAAAAAATCTTGCTTTGTTAAAAATGTCATTATTTTCTTAAAAATGTAATTATTTTGTTGAAAATGTAATTATTTTGTTGAAAATTAAAGTGTCTTCTAAAAAATTCGTCTTTTTGGCTTAAAAATTCGACTGTTTTTGTTTGAATTTTAATTTTTTTTGTTTGAAAATGCGTCTTTGTTCGTAAGTCAAAATTTTAGCTATTTTGATAAACTCATATTTTTTAGTTGAGTATTCAACTGTTTTGTTAAAAATTTGTCCTTTTGGATTGAAAATGTATTTTTATGGTTGAAAATTCATCTTTCTTGGAAGATAGTTTATCATTCTTGGTTGAAAATTTATTATTCTTGGTTGAAAATAAACTTTTTTGTTAAAAAATTCAACTGTCTTCGAAAAAATTCGTCTTTTTGGGTTGAAAATTCTTCTCGTTTGGTAGAAAATCTGTTTTGGATGAAAGTTCAACTATTTTATTGAAAATGCAATATATTTCGACTTGAAATCTTAGGAATTTCAAGTGTTCCATATTGAATTCATTATGGTATTGACATTAAGTTTATTTGAAACAATGTATTTCCCTATTATTCCACTATTTTAATGAAAAATCACCCTATTTTTTATATTTTTAGAGGATTTTGTGTTACTTTACTTTTCGGTGGGGGCAGGGAGTGTAAGACAAAATTACACTCATCAAGGAGGTAATGCCAGGAAACATTACTTCACAATAATCACGAACGTAAATTATGTGAGTCATTTAAAAATTATATTTGGTGGTTTACCGGGATTAAAAAAACTTTTATGTTTCTGCACGTTTACGGGTCGCGGGACGCATAAATTAAGCAAAGAGAAACAAAAAACTTTCCAAGATGACGAACACAATACACGCATTTCATTAATTCAGAAAGACATGTTCGCAGGCTGGGCTTATTATTAGTGACAATATCCGTATGTTTATGCAATAGATAAGCATGTAAATTCACGAAACTTATTCTTGCATCATCGCTAAATTTTTTTTTTTTAAGTATAATATTAATCTTAAACAATTTCTAATTATTGTTTTAATATCAGAATCTTTATTTAAATTTAATAAATTTTTCACAGATTTGATTGGGTTTTGACTATTTCATTACATATCTCAAAATAATGTGGGCATTTCTGGTAAACAGTAAAAACAGGTTCGAATTCACTGATGATCCTTTCTATGGAAAAATACTGAATGTGGCCCCCTGATATTATCTACTCAGCAGTGTGGACACTGAACGCGATGCTCATAGCATATGCTTACATAGAAAAAAAATAACGTGTGACCAAAAAAATATGTAATATATAATATTTTTCTTGGATGAAAAATATTGCTTGGTTGAAAATTCGTCTTTTTTCTTGAAAATTCCACAATTTTGTTAAAATTTTCTTTCCATCTTGACTGAAAAATATTTTTTGTCTGAAACTTCAAACAACTTTGCTGAAAATTAGTCTTTTTGATATGAAAATTCATCTCTTTGGGTAGAAATTTAATCTTTTTTAGTTTAAAGTGCAACTTTTTTGTTGATTATTAATCTTTTTTGGTTGTGGGTTCAACTATTTTGTTAAAAACTTTCATGAAGAAATTTTCTTTTCTTCAATGAAGTACATATTTTCATGCTTCAGTAATAATTTTTTTTATCAGATTAACTGACTCTTAAAAAACGAATTTTTTCAATGATAAATACACTGATACGATAGGAAGATTCTTTTCAAATTTAACAATAACATTTCTGTACATTTTTTTCGTAAACATATTCAAATATTCTTCCAGCTTGAAGTTCGAAGATTAAAAGAAATATTCATTTACATTTACTGCGCACAGCCGTATTGTGAGAGTCGCATTGGAATCAAATGTTTTTTTCCACTTCGAGCCTTACTAATAAAAGCGTAACTTTTCCATGTGGGGTTAGTAAACAATAATTAGCCAGACTTTTATCAATGATAGAAAAATACTCTAAAAGTTAAGGTCATTGACGATAAAACCTACGCAATGTATCTTCTTCTTTTAAACAAATATTTTATGTTTATTTATACTGTTAATCCAAACATTGCGTTGAAAATAAGAACGCTTCATCATAAAGTTGATTCTATACTTGGAATATTTTACTATTATGTAATATATTAATTCTTTCGTTTACTTATATCTTGAAATGTCTACAGACTGTCAACTGCAAAATCCTTTTAAATTTATTCCAGAAACACTAAGCGCACAGTCAAAGTTTCCACTCGCGATGGTCTCAATTGAAACTTTGAAGGTATCTCGATCGTTTAAAAAAAGGTTCCAGAAATATTTTAAGCTCGGATATGGTCGCAAATGGATTTCTGAGAGAAGAAAAATCATTTTCAGGTGACTAGAATAAAACAATTAAGTTTTTTCAGACTCTCAAGACCTTCAAACAATTTCATAAAACTTCCTGCTGTTTTTTTAACATCATAAGTAATCGTATTTGTTCAAAGAAGTTAAGTACATGAGTTGTAGGATTTGAAAACAATTTTTTATCCTAGGGATTAAAAAAGTTTGACAGTTAGGAACAGGAACCTAAACCATGGTAGCCACTGGATCGGGAAAGCGGAAAATGACTAGGAGTTTCTTGAGGCCGGAAAGAAAAGTCTATCCAATCACTTGAAACATCACAAATTTCATATCACATAATATAATGCAATTGAAAATAAGTTCGATTTCAACCTTCTTTGGGTGTTTTGTTCTATTGTTAACTATTTATATTATTAAATCATTCAGTGTACAATTAAAAGAATTTTAAAATGCTGTTTTGAAGACTTAAACAATTGTAACTCAATTGTAATTGTAACTATACTGTAGTTCTAATGTTAAAAATTAAACAATAATTGATTTTACTAGAATCTATGTACATATATTTGAACATTGCAAATTAAACTGATTTGATTTGAAAGTCTTAGTAGTTAAACAAACTTAAACGTCTAATTGAAACTTTATAAACTATTTTCAATTTTTAAATAATTTAAAATTAATAGATTCATATAATTAAACACTTTCACATAATTTTAAAGCCTATTCAAAGATTGTTTTAGCCTAAATTATTCCATTTTAACCCATTCATTTTCAAATTTTTCACTTGAAAAACAATTTCTCAATATTTAGCAATATTTGAATGCTTATTAAAAATGAGCAATTATAAATTAAACATTAAAAACTGAATAATTTGAAATTCAATTGATTGGAACAAAAAGCCTTGAATCGTTAACATTTGACTGATAAATTTTTACTCAAAAATTAATTTTTTAAAATGAAAATATGACTATTCCATTTTTGGTTTAAAATGTATGTGTTTTTTTTGTACAAAATTAATCTTTTTGGTAAAAAAATAAACTTCTTCGATGAAAATTCAACTTTTTGTTTGAATTTTGAACTCTTTATTTGAAAATTATTTTTTTTTTAATTCATCGTTTGAATTAAAAATTCATTTCTTTGATTGAAAATTTGACTATTTTGTAGAAAATTCGTTTTTCTTTCTTGCTTATGTGCTAATTTTTTAAACTGAAAATGTAATGTTTTAGGTTGAATTCAACTGTTTTTGATTAAAAATTAAAATCTTTCATGTTGAAATATTTACTATTACATGTTTCATTGAGAATTCATATTTTTAAATTAACTGCTTGGTGTAAAGTTGAAATAATTTGTAAAAAATTAATTTTTTTGTTAAAAATTTATCATTTCAGTTAAAAATTCAACTATTTGGACGTAAATTAACTTTTTCTGTTGAAAATTCAAATTTTTTGTAAAAAATTCATCTTTTTGGCGTAAAAATTCAATAATTTGGTAAAAAATTAAACTATTTTTGTTGAAAAATTTAACTCTTTATATGAAAATTTAACTATTGTGTTCGAAATTCTTTTCTTCTTCAAAATTTACGTATTTTGTTGCAAATTCGTATTTTTAGGTTGACTTCGACTGCCTTCAATTAAAAAAATATTTTTTAAAAATATAAACTATTACATGTTTTGTTAAGAATTTATTTTATTAATTAACTACTTGGTTTAAATTTGAACAGCATTGTAAAAAATTTTTTCTTTGTTAGACATTCATTTTTTTAGTTAGATATTCAACTATTTAGGCGCAAATTAACTTTTTTGTTTGAAATTCAAATTTTTGAGTTGATATTTAAACTTTTTTGTAGAAAATTGATCTTTTTTGTTTAAAATTAAACTGTTTGGTTGAAAATTATATTCTTTGTTGGAAATACGTTTTTTTTTTTGAAAAATCGCCCTTTTTCGTTGAATTTGACTGGTTAATAATTTGTTTTTTTTGTGTTGAAGATTTATTTTTTAATTAATTTTTGTAAACAAAAAATGTAACTATTCCATTTCGGGTTTGAAAATTGATCTTTTAAATTAATCAGTGAGAATTTCAGGTTGAAAATTCGTCTTTTAAGTTGAATTCAGCTACTTTTGATTAAAAATTAAAGTCTTTTTTGTTGAAATATTAAATAATACATGTTTCGTTGAGAACCTATTTTCTTAAATCAAGTATTTGGAATTAAGTTGAATTACTTCGAAATTTTTTTTAAAATTAAGCTAATTGAAAATTTAACTAATTTGTTGGACATTCGTTTTTTTTTGTTGGAAATTAATTTTTATCTGAAAATATAGCTATTCCTTTTATGGTTGAAATTATTCCTTTATAAGTTGAAAATTTAACTATATGGCAAAGATTTCATGTACTTGGTTGAAAATTCGTCCATGTGGATAGAAAATTAATCTTGTTCGTTGAAAATTCATCATTTTGGTAGAGAATTTAGCTATTAAAAATTTTTTTATTACTATTAAATGAATTTAAAAATTCAAATTTTTTGTAGAAAACTCATATTTTTGCCTTGAAAATTCAATAGTTGAGTAGATAATTAAACTATTGGGTGAAACATTTAACTCTTTATGTGAAAATGTAATTACTATTTGGTTGAAAATTCCTTTTTTCTTCTTGGCTAAAAATTAAATTTTTTATCTGAAAATGTAACTATTTAATTTTTAATTGAAAATCTTGTTATAGGTTGAAAATTGAACTATTTGTTGAAAATTCGTCTTTTTAGTTTGACTTTAACTGTCTTCAATTATGAATTTTTGTTGAAATATGAACTATTATATTTTTGTTTGAAAATTCACTTTTTTTAATCAACTACTCAGTTTAAAATTGAATTACGTTGTAAAAAATCTTATTTTTGCTGAACATTCATCATTTCAACTGAACATTCAACTATTTGGTCACAAAAATTAATTTTTGGTTAAAAATTCATACTTTTGGGTTGATAATTAAATTTTTGCGTAGAAAATTTATGTTTTTGGCTTAAAATTTTGAAGTGCTTGATCGAAAATTATATTTTTTGTTGGAAATACGTATTTTTGGTTGAAAATTCAACTACTTTGGTAGAAAATTGAACTCTTTGGTAAAAAGTTAAGCTATTTATTTGAAAATGTAACTATTTCATAAAAAATTCATCTATTTGGTTGAAAAATCGTCATTTTTCCGTTAATTTCAACTAGTTAATAATTCGTTTTTCTTTGTGTTGAAGATTCATTTCTCAATTCGTTTTTTAAACTAAAAAGGTAACAATTCCATTTTGGGTTTTAAAATTGATATTTTAAAGTGATAAGTGACGTTTTCTATTTTTTGATTAAAAAGTAAAGTATTTCTTTTTGAAATATTAACTAATATATATTTTTTTGAAAACTCATTTTTTTAATCAACTATTTGGTTTGAAGTTGAATTACTTTGTAAAAAATTTTTTTTTTTTGAAGATTCTTCTTCATTTGAAAATTTTACTATTTTATTGGGCATTCGTTTTTCTTGTTAAAAATTAATTTTTTATCTGAAAATGTAGCTTTTCCACTTTTGGTTGAAATTTTTCCTTTATAATTTGAAAATTTAACTTTATGGTAAACAATTGATGTATTTTGTTGAAAATTCGTCTATGTGGATAGAAAATTAATCTTGTTTGTTGAAAATTCATCATTTTGGTAGAGGATTTAATTATTCTATTAGAAATTCGTCTTTTTCGTTGAATTTAAGTTATTGATATTTCTTTTGTTCTAATCTTATATTTTTTTAGTTGAAAATTCAACTATTTAATTGAAAACTCATGTATTTTGTTAAAATTTTTTTTTGTGGAAAATTAATCTTCTCTGTTAAAAATTCATTTTTGTTGGTTAAAAATTCAGCTATTTGGTATAAATTCAACTATTTTCTTGTAATTTAGTTATTTAGTTGGAAATTCGTCCTTCTGGATTGAAAATTCACCTTTTATGATAGAAAATCATCTTTCTATGTGAAATTTTATACCTTTTGGCTGAAAATGGACTTTTTTGTCGAAAATTCAACTTTTTGGAGGTGAAAAATTCATCTGTATTTTTAAAAATACGTCTTTTTCACTAGAGAATTCAGTGTCATTCTAAATTTCGCAAAATTGGGTAAGAAGGTTTCCCATTCAAGGGACACCTATCCAGAGAGAATCGATTGGTCATTATCAAGAGATCACGTTCAATCGTTGCGCAGTGATCAGAAATGATTGCAGAATACAAATAACAGTCGATTACGGAATGCATACAATAATATAATGATAAAATGATACAATGATTCAATGATACAATAAAAGATGGAAGAGTTTGATTAAAAAGGTGTCAATGTGAAGAGGATGATAAATGATTTATTTTTTGCGAAGTAAGAAAATATAAGGCAAATACTGTAGGTGATATAAAATGTGTAACTGCATATCAATAGCACGTGCTATTCTTTGATACGTGCGCAATGACCAGTTGCACTAACCTTTTACTCGGTGCTTCCTACTCTAAGCTGTTATGGAAAATTTTCGGTGATTCATATCTTCCGTGTAACATAAAAGTTCCCACAAATTCTTCCAATTTAAAAGGAGAGTTTTTGCCGGGAATATTTACCGTCAGACTTCATATTTTTGCCCCTATTATCATATTTTCCCCTTTTTCAAGGAATTCCTCTTTTTCCTCTTATTTTTTGTAAATTTCCCCTTGTTTTCCTTTTTTTCGATTAAATGCTAAATGAAATAATAGGATCTAATGAGAAAATACAACTTTATTTTGTTAAAAGTTCTTTCTTTTTGGTTGAAAAGTCGACTATTACTTTTTTCCGTTTAGTATGTATTTATTTCTGGGTGAAAATTTAATTCTTTTGTTAAAAATTTAACTATTTTGTGAAAAAGTCATTTTTTGGTCGAAAACTCAACTTCTTTGTTGAAAGTTGAACTAATTTATTGGGCATTTATTTTATTGATTAAAGATTTATATATTTTGTTGGAAATTTGTTTTTTTTTGTTGAAAGTAATTTTTTTTTTTTTTGTTAAGGAATAATTTTTTTTCAGCTGGAAATTTAACTATTCCATCCTTGGCTGAGAATTGATCGTTTTAATTCAAAATTCAACTATCCAACTTTCATTTCATTGATTGAAGATTTAACTATTTTGTTGAAAATACAACTATTTTTTGTTAAAAGTTCTTTTCTTTTGGTTGAAAAGTCTATTATTTTTTCGTTCAGAATATATTTTTATTAATAGGAACTTTAATTATTTTGTTTTAAATACAACTTTTTTGACAAAAAGTTTGTTTTTTTGTCGAAAATTCAACGAATTTATTGAAGGTTAAACTACTTTGTAAAAATTAATTTATTAATTGGGAATTTATCTATCTGGTTGAAATTTTTCTTTTTTGGTAGGAAAATAATTTTTCTAGACAAAAATTTAAGTATTCCATTTTCAGCTGTGATTCTTTGATTGAGGATTCATCTATTTGGTTGAAAATTGGCTTTTTGTTGTTGAAAAATAATTCTTTTTCATGAAAATTTAACTAATCAATTTTTGCCTGAAAATTGATCGTTTCAGATACAAATTTAACTATTAAATTTTCATTTTATTGATTGAATATTTTATTATTTTATTGGAATGTCATTTTTTTTGTTAAAATTAATTTTTGAACTATTTTTGGTTAAAAGTTCATTCTTTTTGGTTAAAAAGTCTACTAATTTTTTTCGGTTCAACATATGTACATCTATTTTAGTTGAAAATTTGATTTCTTTGTTGAAAATCGAATTATTTTGTTGAAAATACAACTTTTTTCAAAAAGTCATGTTGTTTGTTCGAAAATTCAACTACTTTGTTGAAAGTTAAACTACTTTTTTCAAATTCACTTATTGATTGAAGATTTAACTATATAATTAAAAATTCGCTTGTTTTTCATCTAAAAATTCATTTTTTAAACTGAAAATTAAACTACTTAAGTTTTGGCTCAGAATTTATCGTTTCTAGTTTAACATTCAACTATTGAATTTTCCATTAAGAAATAATTTTTTTATTGAAAATTCAGCCACTTTGTTGAAAGTTAAACTACTCTTTTAAGATTTCAATATATTAATTAAAGAATTACAGATTTTGTTGAAAATTAGTTTTTTGTTGAAAATTAATTTTTTTAGCTGAAAATCCAACTATTAAATTTTCCATTGGGAATTAATATTTTTGCTTGAAAATTCAACTACTTTGTCGAAAATTCATTTATTGATTGAGGATTTATCTATTTGGTTGAAAATACGCTTTTTTTGTTGAAAAATAATTTTTTAGATGAAAATTAAACTATTCTATTTTTGGCAGAAAATCTTTGATTGATGATTTATCTATTTGGTTGAAAATTCGCTTTTTTGGTTGAAAAATCATTCTTTTACATAAGAATTTAACTACTCAATTTTCAATTGAGAATTAATCTTTTTTGTCTGAAAATTCAACTACTTTGTTGAAAGTTGAACTACTTGGTTGAAAATTCATTTTATTGATTGACGGTTCAACTATTTTGTTGAAAATTCGTCTTTTTTCTGTTGAAAATAAATTTTAAAACTATTTTAAAACTATTTGGTCGAAAATTTGCTTGATTTTTTTCTTGAAAATTAATTTTTTTTTAATAAAAATTTAGCAATTTCATTTTTGGCTCAGAACTGATTGTTTCTAATTGAAAATTCAACTAATAAATTTTCCAATGAGTATTAATCTTTTTTGGTTGAGAATTCAATTACTTGATTGAAAGTTGTTTAAATATTGAACCATTTCGTTGAAAATTCATTTTTTATGAATGAATCTTCTATATTGAAAATTTAAGAATTTAATTCAAAATTGAACTTTGTTAAAATTCCTTTTGTTAGTTGAATATTTATGATTTTGGTTGAAAATTAAACTAATTTGTCGAGAATTCGCATTTTTTTGTTGAAAATTAATTTTTTGAACTGAAATTTTAACTATTGCATGTTTGTATGAAAATATATCGTTTTCTTTAAAAATTCATATTTTCGGGTTAAAAATTCAACTTTTTTGTTTAATTCGTCTTTGTGGCTTGACAATTCAACTGTTTTATTCGAATTTTTTTTGGTTGAAAATTCCATTATTTTAGTAGATAATTCAACCATTTGGTTGGATATTAACTTTATGGTTAAAAATTTAACTGTTTTTGATTTAAATTTAGACAGTTTTTTGATTAATATATCAGTCATCACATTTTTTGTTAAGAATTCATATTTTTTTGTAGAATTCGACTGTTTTTGATTTTAAATTAAAAACTTTTTTGTTGAAATATCAACTTTCACATTTTTCTTTGAAAATTCACCTTTTTGATTGTAAATTCAACTACTTGGTTTGAAGTTGAACTCCTTCCTTAAAAATCTATTTCTTTTATTAAAGATTTATCATTTAATTTGAAAATTCATCTCTTTGGTTGAAAGTTAATTGTTTCTTTTAACTAAAACTTTAACTATTTTCTTCAAAATTTAATGATTTTGTTGGAAAGTTTTGCTTGAAAATTCGTCGCTTTTGCTTGAAACATCAATTATTTGGTTGACTATGCAAACTGTTTGCTTGATAAATAATTTGGTTATTTTAAGAAATTCAACTATTTAGTTGAAAATCTACTAATTTGTTAAAAATTTAATTATTTTGTTGAAAATTCAGCTTTTGGATTCAAAATTCATCTGTTCAGGCAGAAAAGTTCTCGGTTAAAAATTCATCTTTCTCCTAGAAAAATTTTTCTTTTTTACTTGAAAATTCCAGTATTTAGTTAAAAATGTACCTGTTTTTGTGAAATTTTAATTTTTTATGCTTGAAAATTCGCATCTTTTTATGTGGAAAATTTAACTATTTTATTGAAAATTTGTCTCTTGCTTGAAAGTTCAACTATTTGGTTGTAAATGTAACTGGTCAGACTGAAATTAATTTTTTGTTTAAAAAGTAAACTATTTGGTTGAAAGATGATCTTTTCGGGTTGAAAGTTTTGTTTCTTTGTTGTACATTCATCTCTTCGGGTTTAAAAATCAACTAAAAATTTCTGAAAAAAAATTCGACTTCTTAGCTTGAAAACTCAACTCTTTCGTTGTGAAGTCTGATTTTCGCATAGACACCTTTCTGACTTCTTATCTAATATGCGTGAGAAGATAATTGTTAGTAGCATTTGATTAATTAGTGCTTTTATATTGTTTAAGTATAGGAGAATAGCAATGCTATTTAAAAAAACAAATTATTTCCCTCAAATAATAACAGGTGAAATCAATCCTTTAAATTAAATGAATGCCCTCAATTTGAAAGGAATCGGTAATAAATTAATCATTAATTGCAAGTATTAACATTTTTAATCTTCCAAATTGCGTGACAATGTAGAATTCCAAACCATTCAAATTATAAAGAGTCAAATGGTTCATGTAGTCAAATTCGTTAGCAATCTAAATTCAAAATCAAAATTGTTTAGTATCATTTTTCTGTTTGTGGATTAAAAAAAGTGCTTACAAAGCAACATTTCTTGATTTATTATCGCCGCAATATATTTTCCGTTCTTTCATTTTACCGAAGATAATACCTGAGTCATCAGTTTTATTGGACATTGATTCGATTACCAAATATTATTAATACCTGTTTTCAATATAGAATCTTAAAATATTATAAATATAATAAATTATATTCTGAGAAATATTACAAGTATTCAAAAAATTATGGAGATATAATATGTTGTTTTTAACTTATATTTGGACATTTTTGAAAAAGTGTAGAAATAAAAGAATTTTCAAATCGATCTTTTTAATCGGGATATTTCCTAAAAAAAAAATTTGTCGTTGATTAAGTTAAAATTAGAGTTAAATAGACTGTGCTACGTGATTGGTAAAATTCCGCTCGAAGGAGTTCGTGCATGCCAGGTCGGTCACGTAACACGGCTGATTTCGGTCAGATGGGAATAAAGACCGCCTTGGTGTAATCGCCTTGTCGCACGTGATAGGAATTTTCTTTTTCAGCTTAACTAGGCTCATACTAAACATCGAATACTTGTTAAAAAAATTTGTACAAAAAATTTAATTCGTTATCATCTTCCATAAGAAAAACAGAGTGTCCACCTGACCAGGAAACCAGGAAAAGGCCGTGAAATTTGTTTACTGTGAACAAAAACAGGAAATGACCGGGAATTGTACTTAAATGAATATAGAAAGTGTTTTGATACTTTGTTACTCTTAGTTTGTTCAATAACGAATCGAACCGTGAAAAAGACTTTATTGTAAATATTTACATATTTATTTTCTGAAATTAAAGACAGAAAAATTTCCGTTTTAAAATAAAAAAAAAAACTGGAATTATGAATTCGAACAGTGGACTTTCAAAAAAAAAAAAAATATTCATATCTGGAACAAGGCATTTTCAAAGGAGAATTTCTGATTTTTTAGGGAAGTAGAAATTACTAATTTTGAGAATTTTCTTTCGATGTTTTTGAATGTCTGAGTTTTTCTACTTTTGTTAAATTTCACTTTCGGTATATTTACTTTCGTTAATAAATAATTTTGTTAGTTTCATTGGTTTCGGTAATGTTAAATTTGAGAAATTTTCATTTTTCAGAAATTTTTTATTTTGGTAATTATATTTTCGGTATTTTCAACACTCAGGATTTTTTATTTTTTGTCAAAATTGTTTAATCCCCGTTTGGATCTAAAAGAGAAACATAATGAAGTATAATTCTGCCTTGGAACATTGAATTTTCGAGAAAATCATAATTTTTAGTTCAATCAGAAAACTTTTGAAAAAATTATCATTAAGATCTGGAAGAAGTTATTTTTCAAAAGAATTATCATCATTCTGACTCGAAATACGAAAATTTCAAACAAAATTTTAATTCTGACTCGGAGCAGTGAATTTTCCAAAAGAATTACAATTTTGACTTTTTACGGAAAATTATCGACAAAAATTATAATTCTGATTTGTAACAGGGAATTTTGGAAAAGAATGCTTATTACGAAATGGTTCAGCGAATTTTCAAAAAGAATTAAAATTATGACTAGGAACGAGGAATTTTTTGAAAGAATTATGATTCTAATTTTAACGGGAAATTTGTGAAAAGAATGGTAATTTTGAGGTGGTTCAGTGAATTTTCAAAAAGAATTACAATTGTGACTTGGAACGGAGAATTTTTGGAAAGAATTATGATTCTGATTTTAACTGGTAATTTATGAAAAGAATGATAATTCTGAGGTAATTCAGGGAGTTTTCCAAAAGAATTGTATAATTCTGAGTTATTCCTGAATTCAAAGGCTTAAGGATCAAAATTCATAAAGTTAAAGCATTTTCAAAATTGTTGAGACCATTTTTTTCAAACTTAAAAATTCTATGTGCGGCCATTCGTAGTACTCAAAAAGATGAACAATTTATCCTGATAACTTTTTTTGATAAAAAGAAAATTATCAGAGTTATAGCATTTTCATAATTAAAAAAAAAACGAAAATAAAAATGTTAAGCCAAAGAACGCACAACATAAAAATGTTATAAACAGAAAACGTTGAATTTAAACACCATATAAGATTGTCATAACAACTTTTTGAATTTTCTTGCAAAATCGAAAATTCAAATTTTGATCGCACAAAAAATAATGAAAAATCAAAAATTTCATTTTGCGGTCAAACTATGCATAATACAAAAAAAAAGGTAAATTAACAGAAATTACGCATGCAAAAAAGATCTAGACAATTTATTATTAATCACTTTTTGATAGAACGCGTAGTTTTTGTTTTATTTGTAAAAAAACACTAAAAATTAAAAAATTAAATTTTTAGATAAACGTCACAAGGTAAGAAAATAATAGGCAAAATTTATTGACCCAAAAAGGAGATGAACAATTCATCCTGATAACTTTATTCGATAAAAAGAAAATTATCAGAGATATAGCATTTTCAAAATTAAAAAAAAAATGAACATGTTAAGCCAAACAACGCACAATATGTAAATTAGTTATAAGCAAAAACACCTTGACCTGTAAAAACGCTATAAGATTGTAATAACTACTTTTTGAATTTTCTTGCAAAATAAAAAATTTCAATTTTGATCGCACAAAAAATAATGAAAAATAAAAAATTTCATTTTGCGGTCAATGAATGCATGATACAAAAAAAAACAATAAATTGAGAAAAATTATGCATGCAAAAAAGATGTACGTAATTTGTTATTAATCACTTTTTGATAGAACGCGTAGTTTTTGTTTTATTCGTAAAAAACAACACTAAAAATAAAAAAATTAAATTTTTTGATAAACGACACAAGGTACGGAAAAAATAGACAAAATTTATTTACCCAAAAAGGATGTACAAGTTTTATATTAATAATTTTATGATAGGATGCGTAGTTCTTATTTTAATCGTAAAAAATAACATTAAGAATAAAAAAATAATAATTTTTTTAAAAATCACACAAGAGACGAAAAAAATGACAGTTTTTCAACTAAAAAAATAATTGTTGTTCAACTAAAAAAGATTGACAAATTTGTTATTACTATACGCTAGGATGCCTATTTTTGGTTTGAATCGTGAAAAATAACAGTTCCATTTCGATATACAGAAATAAATATAATTTATTATTTGATATAACAGAGTTAAATTCAATGTAGAAAAGTTCGCACTTAGGCCAAAATCGAGTGCGAAGCACGAGATACGTGATGAAAATGTGATCGTTAAAGCCGATGGAGCTTTAACAAAAGAGAATTCACAATCACCAAATCACAGTTGTCGATGCTTCGACCTTTAACTTTGAAAGGTCTGTGTAAAAATTTGGGGGATTTCAAAGACTGAGCGAGCAGTATGAGGTAAATACATTATCGAGCGCGAGGTGCGAGATAAATATATTACCGAGCGCGAAGCGCGAGAACCAAAAGTTCCCACACACATTCACGTGAGAATTCATCTTTTTGGGTTGAGTATTCAATTTTTTGGT
>JAUELO010000352.1:476769-489682 GCA_032357855.1 Amphibolips quercusostensackenii
TGCCTAGTTTAGAATCTGAAATTTGTGA
Source organism: Amphibolips quercusostensackenii (assembly GCA_032357855.1). Lineage (NCBI taxonomy): Eukaryota > Metazoa > Arthropoda > Insecta > Hymenoptera > Cynipidae > Amphibolips > Amphibolips quercusostensackenii. Next base: position 476,798 of record JAUELO010000352.1, read on the forward strand.
ATTCTTCGGAATTTTTATATAAATACATATTACTATTATAATAAATTAAAATTGGTTTTTATTTCATTTGTAAAAGATTCTACATTGAAAATGTTACAAGATTAGAATTTCGGTATTCAATTATTAATGCCTAGGAAAAAAAGTAGTAAGGGTAAATAAGGAAAATTTCAGCGAATTTGGAAATTGAAGTTTTACGATCACCCAGAAAGTAGAAAAAGTGACAATAATTTTTATTACGACACTTTTTTTCATAAATGCTCCTTTTCTAACGTTTTTATAACATTTTATATTATGATTTATAAATGTGAATTTTTAATTATTAGTCATATAAAATATGGAAAAACTAGAAATCAAAGTGGAACTATTATTAGACAAATACTTAAAAATACAAAGTTTAAAAATCATATATATATATATACAATAAATATATATACTAAATATATAATCCATATAGTATTAACAGAATATAAAAGTTCAAACATTCAGGGTTGCTACAAGAACTGAAAAAATTGTTAAAGTCACCTACCTTAACGTCTTAATAATTATTTTGATACTTGACGTCAAATTTTATATTTCAGAATTGATACGAATTTATTTTTGACTACATAATAAAAACATACATGATTATAATAACAGTATTTTTTTAAATTATATGGTAATATAAGTGAGAATTATTTGGACTTCAATGATTGAAAATCCCTTTACTTTCCATGGTGGAAATAATTTCCATGAGTTTGTACTAAATTTTTTTAATGAATTTCTTCACAAACCAATAATAATTGGAAAAAATACCTACGAATTTTTTAACGAAAATTTCTACCCGTTTTTAATGCAATTTCGACTCGCTTTTTTGTAATTCATTCAACCTGAATTCTGTTAAATTCTTTAAAATTCTCTCAATTCAATGGAGTTTTAAAAATTGTTTTTAGTTTTTGTTTTACTTAACCTGAATATTCTGTTCGCTCGCAATTCTCTATAAAAATTTTTTTTTTCAAATACATATTAGATCATTTGAAATCCACTTTTCAAACAAAAACTGTTGAAAAATTTTCCCAGAAATCTTAAGAAAATTCCTTTTTGATTCATATCAGAACTTCTAAACCTTCTGAATATCTTTTGAAATTATTCAAATTTGATCCTAAAGCTTTTAAAACATTCTGAAAAATTGTTTAAAGTGCCATAAAATCCTTTAAATACTTCTTTGCCAATTTTGTTTTGAAATATTTGTAAACACTCTCTCAAAATTAATTTTTAAAATAAAAAATTATGTTAAGTTTTCCTAGGAATATGAAGAAAAATTTTTCATCTTCTTAAAACCTTTCAAAATTTTTGAAAAGCTTCTTTCTTCTGAAATCTACAGTTTAAAATTATTTTGTAATCTTTTAAAATCTTCTAAAATCTATTGAATTTACTCAAATTTTTTATAAAATTTTGCTTTTGAAATATTTCGAAATTCTTCAACAGCTTATAAATTTTGTTACAAGCCAGTTTTCCATTGTTTATAAACAAAATTTTATATAAAATTGTAAAAAATGATCGATTTGGGGTTTAACATTTTCCGAATTTTTTACAGAAATATGTGATTACACATTCATTTAACTTTATAGAAATTTGTGATTTAAAAAAAAAACTATTAAAAATTATGCAAAACTAAATTTTGATTTTGGATTCATAGATTTTTGCTCAGAAAATAGTATTTATATATTCATAATTGTGTAGAAATTTCTAATTAAAAAAAATACTATTTTTTGCCGCTGTATATTCTCGTAAAATTTCACAAAAGGTAAAATTACTGATTAACCTTTGTAGAAATTCCTCATATTCTACAAAAATGATCAAAAATGAAGATTGTGTTTTGTTAATGTAGATTTTCATAATTTTTCTTAGAAACTTTTAATTTTTCCTATAAAACCATAAAACTTCAAAAGTATTCACTAAAAATCTTAATTTTACATACAAATTTGTAATTTTCTACTCACACGCTCAATAATTTACAATATATGGAATATATATTATATATATTATTATATAAATGGAAGCTTTTAACACTTTTCAATTGTGAGCAACTTTAAATTAAATGCCGTTAAACTGAAAAATGATTAATTAAAAATTTCTATAAATTGTACAGTTGAAAAATAAAAAAATATATAAATCCACGACATAATTTTCAATGCTCTAAATGGAAGAATAAATAACCAATTTGTAAATTTGAAAAATTATATCATTTTAAGCAATTTTAAGTGAGAAACATTAAAAATTGAAAGATTGGACTTTTTTTAAACTAAACACTTCTTAAAGTAAAAGTTATTTTAATTTTAATTTGTGACAAATTATAAGTTGTTCAATTTTTGTTTTTACATCAACATTTATTTTGATATTATGTTAAATATTTACTTAAAATGATTATTTTTTAAATCAATTTAAATTTTCCCAGGTAGCTTAAGAAATTTTTCTTATTATCTTCCCTTTTAAAATCCTTAAAAAGTCTCAAAATTTTATTTCCGAATCTTTTGTATAAAATTAAAAAAAAAACCTGCAATCTTCCATATTACTTTTTAACAAAATAGTTGAATCCATAAACTAAAAGATGAATTTTCAAAAAAGAAGATTTATTTTCTACCCAAAAAGACGAATTTTCAATCAAATGTATGAATTTTCCACAAAACAGTTGGATTTTCCACCCGACACGTTTAATTTTCAACCGAAAAGTTAATTTTCTGCCAAGTAACTAACTTTTCAAATAAATAGATTAATTTTTAACCAACTAGTTGAATTTTACGCAAAAAACAGCAATTTTTAACCAAAATATGGAACAGTTTAATTTTTAGTAAAAAAATTAATTTTTAACAAAACTAATGAATTTTAATGTAAAATGAGGAACCTTCAACCGAAATAGTTGAATTTCAAAACAAGAAGATTAATTTTCAACTAAAATTATGAATCTTTAATTGGAATAGTTGAATTTTCGACCAGGAAGATTTATTTTTAACCAAAAAAGACGAATTTTCAATGCAAAATTAACTTTCAACTACAGAAAGAAATTTTCAACTGTAATAGTTCAATTTGAAGTAAAAAAATTAAATTTAAGCAAAAAAAAAAAAAGAATTTTTAACAAAATTGTTAATTTTTAACTGAAATAGTTAAATTTCTATTTACAAAAATTAATTTTTAACCAAATAAAAAAACAAACCTTCAACCAAATTGTTGAATTCTGAACCAAAAAGATGAATTTTCAGCTAATCAGGGAATCTTTACAAAAAAATAGATTTGTAACTTTCAAGCAAGTAGTTAAATTTCCAAACAAAAAAGATGAATTTTTAACTAAGAAGATTAAATTTATACCAGAAAACACAAATTTTCAACAGAATACATATATTTTCAACTAAAAAAAAATTACCCAAATAGTTTAATTTTTTATTGAAACAGATCAATTTTGAACTAATAATGTAATCGTTTTTTCTGTTAAAAAAAAGGTAAGTCATCCTTTTTAGTTGAAAATTCAACAGTTCATTTGAAAATTCGACTATTTTGTAGAAAATTTACTTTTTAAATAAAAATTCATATTTTGGTGTGCAAAAATCAAGTGAAATCTTTTTCGGATGAAAATTGAACTATTTTTTGGAAAGTTTGTATTTTTAACTTAAAAATTCATTGATTTTAATACGTAGAAATTTTATCTTTCTAGAATAAAAATGCAACTGTTTGAAACTTCAGAAATTTTGTTAAAAATTTATCCTTTTTAGTTGAAAATTAAACAGTTTTGTTGAAAATTCAATTTTTTTGTAGAAAATTTACTACTTCTTTAAAACTCATATTTCCATTTAATATTTAAATCAAACTAGAATCTTTTTATTAATGCAAATTCTAATATTTTTGTTGTTGAAAATTTGTCTTTTTGATTTAAAAATTCATCTAATTTATTAGAAATTTTATCTTTCTTGGATAAAAAATGCAACTGTTTGGTTCAAAATTAATCTTCTTTGCTTGAGGATTCAATTATTTTATATAAAATAGTTGGTTGATCCGCTTTGTTCAGAAATTATTTTTTTGTTTAAGTTTCGTATTTTTAGTTGAAAATTCATATCTGGTTGAAAATTTAACTATTGTGTTGAAAATTAATATTTTTAATGAAAATTTATATTTTCTAATTGAAATTTCAATTTTTGTACAGAAAATTCGTACTTTGGCTTTAATGTTCAACAATTTAGGTAAACTTTGTTTTCTTATATGATTAAAAAAGCTTTAGTTGTTGAAGATTTGTCTTCTTTGGTATAAAAATTCATGTTTTTAAAATGAAATTTCATCTTTTTGATTGAAATATCATCTATCACACTTTTTTGTTGAGAATTCATATTTCTGCGTATGAAATTCAGTTATTTTGTTGAAAATTAAATTATTTTGTTGAAAACTCAAGTATTTTGTTTAAAAAAATCTTTTATGGTAAAAAAGTCATTCTTTCGGTTCAAAATAAATAAATTTCCAAAATTTTAATTTGTATCTGAAACATAGTTTTATTCTCTTTATAGAATATTCTATTTTAAAAATATTAGAAGACTAAGATGCTGGTGTTTGAATGTTAATGGTCGGGAAAAGTGAAAAATCGGTCAAGGAAAAATCAGGCAAGTATCATCTTAAATAAAAAAAATTGCCATTCGTTTCAAGTCCCATATCTTATTATTTATCGAAACTTCATTCAAATGGAAACTGAAAATTTCATTTAAAAAGTAAACACTAAAAAAATCAAGCTCTTGAAATTAAATTCCAGGTTTTTCAAGGTTTCCAGGTCAAATCGCCACCCTGGTTATTATTTAAAGTTGAACTTTACGAGGGATTAGTTTGATGCCACATAAAGTTTCATATCCGAGGAATGTAAGTTCGTCCCACACTCGGGACAAGGAAACATATCAGTTGCCATAAAATGCGCTTGCAGACAATAATAACAAAACACGTGCTCGCAACCCGCGTGCCTTGGTAAGATCGGTTTTTGATTACAATACGGACAATGCGTCGACTGATTCATCCAAGGACTTATTTTTGAAGTCATATCCACTTTTCTTCTTGACAATAACTGATTCCACTTTTGTTTGATGTAGTAAAAATTCACCATCGGCAAACCGACGGTAAATAATTCTATCAAACCATGCCACAGCAACTCTCTCGTCATGTAGGAATAGCCTATGCTTCGCGGTTTATGCATCTGTGCAGGTTGACTAGAGATTCCTAATAATTTTTCTATTAAATGAGGCTGCGTTCCCCGGTGTAGGAAAAGTAACAAATTAAGGAACTCGAGGAAATGAATAATATTCGCAGTCCACTCTAGATATGATCTTATCTTAGTGCGAGGGATCACAACGAACTGGGATTCTATTAGTCTTTCTTGAACATATTTGGGTAATGCTGTTAGCAGAAAATAGAGAAAAGCTTTCTTTTGACTGAAGTTAGCAAATTTTAAATTTAAAAGTTGCTGTCCGAACGTTGAACTTCCTTTTCTCAGGGAGTAGTACCAAATTAGGAACTTGATGAGGACTTCGTACTCTGGTTGCCATTTGTCGATCTTTCCTGGCTGAATGTATTTTGTGACTTTCTTTGATTGTGTTCGAAAGACGTCGTAGATTTCGTGATCCAACTGAGTTGAGTCAATTTGGTTGATTCGTGATACGTACGGAGAAGCAGGCATCTTTGGATTTTATCTGAAAAAAATGTATGCTGAATTTCGGTGTAATTTATGGAGAAATGTAAATCGAATTTCGAACAAGTTTCATAACGCAGAATTGCTAAAACCTGGAAAACCTGGAATAGTCATAGAATTGCAGACTTCACTGCCCAAAATGATCTCAAAACATAGGAGGTAGGTTTTTTTTATGAATACAGCATTGAAAACCATAACAAATATATATACTCAGATATATCAAATCGAAATTTCAACGAAAAAGTTAATCTTCAAACAAATAGTTGAATTTTCAAACAAAAAATGTGAATTCTCAACGAAAAATGTAATAGCTCATATTTCAATCCGAAAAAATTTTTCATTTTAAATCAAAAACCTCAACCAAAAAAGATTAATTTTTAACCAGTTCTATTTTAACCAAAAATGATCAAATATTTTCCAAAACAGACAAATTTTTAAATCAAAAAAATTTGAATGTTAAAAAAAAAGATTTTTCAACCAAATAGTTTGATTTTCACCAAATACATTAATTACCTACCAAAAAGATAAATTTTGTACCAAAAAAGATGAATTTAAATCAGCCCTGTGCATCGACCATGTAGGTGTATGCAGTAGTTTTTAGCATCCGGACCAGTGAACTAATCCGACAGTTGGCGCTCCGATCAGGGCGGCTGACTTTTGCACTGCAATCCATCGGAGAAAAGCATAAAATAATAAAAAACTTGAAGCTGTTTCCAAATTTTTACCGAAAAAATATATTTTTTTGTAATAATAAGTGTAACAGTAATCAATAATTCTAAAATCGTCACGGAAAGAAGCAGTTGAATGGTGGTAAAATAAAATATTTAGATCAGCATTCTGTGGTTAAAAATGTTATGTTCTGTTATAATTTATTTTGTTATTTTAAAGTTTATAATTGTTTCCTAAAATTTTTTAATTTAAACGCTAAACAAATAAGTAATTGTTAAACTTTTATAAATTGTACAATACTAAGATGTAAAAAAGTATATAAATCCACGATATCCTTAAGCAGATTACAAATTTTATTTCAAAATGTTAAAAAATCTATATTTTGTTTTAAATTATTTGGAATGCTTTCAAACTTTTTATTATTTTTGAAATTCTTGCAAAAATGTTAAGTATCTGCTAAAATGATTCTAATTTTTTCTAAAACTTTTATTAAATCCTAGTAAATTAACAAAAATCACTTAAAATGTTCAAAAATATTTTTACACAATTTTGGATATTTTTTAACATCTTTATTTAATAATCTGTTTAAATTTATTTTTTAAAATAAAAAGTCATTTTAAATTTTCCAAGGAATCTGATGAAAAACGTTGCATTATCTTAAAATACCCCAAAATCCTGAAACAGATTCAAAATTTTATTTTAAAATCTTGAAAAATCTACATTCCTTTTTAAATTATTTGAAATGTTTTCAAATTTTTTGTTATTTTTTAAATTCTTTCGAAAGTTCTAAGTATTTTTGTTGATGAATCTAATTTTTCTAAAACTTTGATCAAATTCTGGGAAATTAAAAAAAAATCACCTAAAATGATCCAAATTATTTTTTGACAATTTTGGATGTCTTGAAATCTTTTTTAACAGTTTTTTAAAATTAACTTTTCAAAATAAAAAGTCATTTTTGTGATTTTCGCAGAAATTTAAAGAAAAATTTTGTATTATCTTGAAACCTCTCAAAATTCTGCAACAGATTCAAGAATTTATTTTAAAATGTTAACAATAGTACATCTTGTTTTAAATTATTTTGAATGTTTTCAAATTTGTAATTAGTTTTGAAACTCTTTCAAAAGTTCTTAGTATTTTTTAAAGATTCTCATTTTTTTGGAACTTTTATTAAATTCTGGGAAATTGAAAAAATCACTTAAAATGATTCAAATTATTTGTTGACAATTTTGGATGTCTTTTGAAATCTTTTTAAATAATCTGTTAAATTTAATTTATTAAAATAAAAAATTATTTGTAATTTTCCCAGGAATTTTAAGAAAACTTTTGTATTATCTTGAAACCTGTCAAAATTCTGCAACAGATTAAAAATTTATTTCAAAACCATTATTAAATCTACATTCTGTTTTATATTATTTGAAATGGTTTCAAATTTTTTGTTATTTTTGCAATTCTTTTGAAAGTTTTAAGTATTTTTGTTAATGAATCTAAATTTTTTTCAAATTTTCATCAAATTCTGGGAAATTAAAAAAAATCACCTAAAACGATCCAAATTATTTTTTGACAATTTTGGATGTCTTTTGAAACCTTTTTAATAATTGGTTAAAATTAATTTTTCAAAATAAAAAATCATTTGGAATTTTCACTGGAATTTTAAGAAAACTTTTGTATTATCTTGAAACTTCTCAAAATTCTGAAACAGACTCAAAATTTTATTCCAAAATGTTAAAAATGGTACATTTTGTTTAAAATTATTTTGAATGTTTTCAAATTCTTGATTATTTTTGAAGTTCTTTCAAAAGTTTTAAGTACGTATATAATAATAATATTTTTTCAACTTTTATTAAATCCTAAGAAATTTAAAAAAGTCATTAAAGATGTTCAAAATTATTTTTTGACAATATTGCATATCTTGTGAAATCTTTTTTCACATGCTGTTAAAATTAAATTTTCAGAATAAAAAGTCATTACAAATTTTTCCAGAAATATGAAGATTTTTTCCAATCTTAAAACCTTTCAAAATCCTTAAAAAGCTTCAAAATTATATTTTGAAATCTTCAAAATTCTATATTTTCTTTTGACAATTTTTTAAAATGTTTTCAAGTTTCAAATTATGTTTGAATCTTTTCAAAACTTCCAAATATTTCTTAGACTGACTCGAATTTTTCCTAAATTAAAATTGTTCAAGAGTTATTTATGAAAAAAATCAACAATTTTATTTACAAACTAAACATTGTTTCAAAAGAACAATTAAAATTGTAACGTTTAATGTTTAAATTTAGCTGCCTGTCGTAGCCGGAGTTGTAACCAGGAGCTATAACACTTATATCCCACGATTTCTATACTTATTATTTTTTACATATTTATAAAAAAATATAGAATCTTTACTGCAGTATACATTCGAATGATTAAATTCATCGGAACGCTTGAATTTTTTCAAAAATCTACCTGAACTCTTTGTGAAATAATTTAAGTATTTGTGAAATCTTTTTAATCTATCCGAAATATTTGTAATCTTTGTCGAATCTTCGAAATCTTTGAGAAATCATTGACATCTTTGTGCAATCTTTGAAATCTATCTAAAATCTTTGCGAATTATTTGAAATCTTTGTGAAACCTCTTAAAAATCATTGAACTATTTCTGAAATTATTGAACTCTTTGTGAAATTCTTGGTAAATCATTAAAATCTTTGTGCATTATTTAAAATCTATTTGAAATTTTTGTGAAATTATTGAAATCTTTGAAATTTTTAGAAAATTATTGAAATCGTTTTGAAATCTCCCTGATATCTTTTGAAATCTTTTCAAAATCTTTGCGAAATATTTGTCAAATCTTTGAAATCTTAGGAGATCATTGAAATATTTGTGAAATCTTTCTAATATCTTCAGAAATTTTTTTAAAATATGTGAAATATTTTTGAAATATTTGGTAATGTTTGTGAAATTATTGACATCATTGAAGTCTTTGTGAAATCTTTTAAATCTATCAAAAATCTTTTCCAAACCTTTCAAATCTTTATGAAATTTTTGAAAAACCATTGAAATATTTATGCAATCTTAGAAATCTTTGTGAAAGATTTTTAATCTTTAAGAAACCATTAAAGTCTCTGTAAAATCTTTCTGAAATTTTTGGAAATATTTGAATTCTTTGTTAAATCTTTCTGATATCTTTGAAAATCTCTGCAAAATATTTGCAATATTTTTTTAATATTTGTTAATATCTGTGAAATTATTGAAATCTTTAGTAAATCATTTAATTCCGTGTGGAATCTTTTTAATTTATCCGGAATCTTTAAAATCTTTGTAAAATCTTTCTGAAATCTTTGTAAATCTTTGCGAAATATTCATAATATTTTTGAAATATCTGATATTTGTAAAATTATTTAAATCTTTGTGAAATCTTTGGGAACTCCTTGAAATCTTTGTGCACTCTTTGAAATCTATTGGAAATATTTGTGAAATAATTGAAATAATTGTGAAATCATTCAATTCTATCCGAAATCTTTGCGAAAATTTGTCATATATTTTAAATCTTCAGAAAATCGTTCAAATCTTTGTACATCTTTGCGAAATATTAAAAATATTTTTGAAATCTGTAAAATTCTTATAAAATCTTTAGTAAATTATTAAAATCTTCGTTCAATCTTTAAAATCTGTCTAAAATCTTTGCAACATATTTGAAATCTTCGGAAAATCATTAACAGCTTTGTGAAATCTTTGGAAAATTTTGCGAAATATAAGAATATTTTTGAAATATTTGATAATATTTGTGAAATTATTGAAATCTTTGTGCAATTCTTAGAAAATCACTTAAAGTTTTTGAAATATTTGGTAATATTTTTGAAATTATTGACATCATTAAAGTATTTGTGAAATCTTTTAAATCTATCAAAAATTGTTACCAAATCTTTAAAATCTTTATGAAATTTTTGTGAATTAATTCAAATCTTTATACAATCTTTGAAATCTATCTAAAACCTTTGCGAAATCTTTGAAGTCTTTCGAAAAACATTAGAATCTTTTTAAAATCTTCATGAAATCTTTAGAAATCTGTGCGACATATTTGAAATATTTTTGAAATATTTGGTAATATTTTGAAATTATTCAAATCTTTAGGAAATCAGTTAAGTCTCTGTGAAATTATTTTAATTTATCCGAAATCTTAGCGGAATCTTTGAAATCTTTATGAAATCTTCGGAAAATCATTCAAATTTTTTAGCAATCTTTTAAATTTATCTGAAATCTTTGCAAAATATTCGAAATATATTAAAAATCTTTAGGAAATTATTAAAATTTTTGTGAAATCCTTATCCAATATTTGGAAATCTTTGCGAAATATTTATAATATTTTAAAATACCTGATAACATTTGTGAAAATTTTAAAATCTTTGCGAAACATTTTTAAGATATTGAAATTTTTGTGAACTTTTTTTAAATCGATGGAAAATCACTAAAATCTTTGTGAAATCTTTGGAAATCAGCGAGATATTAAAAATATTATTGAAATATTTGGGAATGTTAGTGAAATTTGTGAAATCTTTGGGAAATCATTGAAATCTTTGTCAAATCTTTGGCAATATGAATGTTATACCTTTATTTATTTTTATAGGTTATTAACTATTCATTGTTTTATTATTATTTATGGTTATTGTGACATTTTAACATGCTATATTATTATACTATGTACAAATTGTGCCATTTAATATCATAGGTTTGGTCCCTGCCCCCAACTGTAAAAAAAAGATTATTTGCTTTAATCTTATATAAATAAAATTTTTCAAGGTTTCACAGGAAAATTCTAAAAGATTTTAAGTTTTCAGATATTGAAAAAGTATCAAGAGAATTTCCAAGAATTTTTTTTGAGGATATCATTTGAAATGTTTAAAAATATTTTTTTTTTCATTTTTCCTTGAAATCCTGAGAAAAATATTTTATGGCCTTGAAAACTTTTAAAATCCTCTAAAAGCTTCTCAATTTTTGAAAATTTCAGATGTCAAATAAAAATTTCAACAAAAAAATGAATATCCAACCAAACAGTTGTTAAATTTTCATACAAAAAAGATGAATTCTCAACGAAAAATGTAATAGTTGATCAAAGAGATGGATTTTGAACTACAATCATAAATTTTCAACCAAACAAGTGAATAAAAAAAGCAGTTGAATCGTCAACCAAAAAAGATTTTAATTTTATACAAAACAATTAAAATATTTATTTTCAAATAAAAAAGACAAATTTTTACCAAAAAAAAGATTTTTCAGTCAAGAAAGATAAAAAAATTTTAACAAATTATAATTTAAAGGGACAAATAATTTTTAATACGAAATACAAAGTTATTGGAAAAAATTAATAAATATTTTATAAATTTTCCGTATGCTTTCAAAGTTTTAAAATACTTTTATCTGTTCAAAAGTTCTAAAATTCGTTAAATAGTTTTAAAATCTTTCGGATTCGTTTTGTTATTTTGTAAATCTTTCTAAATATTATCTTAAAATTAATTCTTGAAAAAAATTTATTCTCTTAAAACCTTTTAAAATCTTTAAAAAGCTTAAAAACTTTATTTAAAAATCTTCAAAGATCTACATTTTGTTTTTATTTTCTGGAAATCTTTTAAAATTTTAAATTATTATCGAAATTTTTCAAAAATTCCAAGTATCCTTTAAAATGATTAAAATTTTGCCTAAAATGTTAAAAGAATTCTGTAAGCTAAAAAAATTTCATTAAAATCTTCTTCGAAAATTTTTTACGTCATTTAAAATGTTTTAATTTTCCCTGGAATCTGAAAAAAATGGTATTATCTCGAAACTTTTCAACATCTTTTAAAAGATTTAAAATTGTATTTGAATCTTCTGAAAACTTTGAAGCATCTTTTGAAATAATTTAAAATATACCTTAAATTTTTTAAATCCTGCAAAAATTGAAAAGCTTCAAATTAATTTTTAAAAATAAAACCTAAATCATATATGTAAAATTTTCCCAGAAATCTGGTCGGTCCCGGTAATTTTTTGGTTACAGGTACCCACAATTGCCTTCATTATTAAAGAATCATTTACAATTTATGTTCTCTCTTTTGAAAATACACTTTTCGAATCAAAATTCCTCATTTGGAAATTGCGATTTACAAAATTCCAAAAAATTTCAAAGAACAAACTGAAAACAGTCTTTTAAAGTCATATTCACGCAGTATGCAAAACGAATCACGTTTTCAACTGAGTTCGAGATTTTCAATAATTTCGTTCCACCAATTTTAACATACAGGAATATGAAAAATTAAATCCAATACAATTCGATGACATAACGGATTCTTAACATCTATTCTGTCATTGAAAAATAATTAAATGAACTTTGACTTAAAGCACAAAAAATCTGTCACCTGATTTCCAATTTTTCGACGGAAGTTTTCACATAATTAAACGGATCCGAGATCCATTGTCTTGAGCAAGCATTCCAAATTATCTATGCGAAAATAAGTTTTTAATTCAAAAACTAATAAACATTTCACGCGAGTCACAACGACGACATAAAAGTGACA
>JAUELO010000352.1:545806-557588 GCA_032357855.1 Amphibolips quercusostensackenii
CATTTTTAAAAATTTTTGTGTGTGTGATAAAACTCAAGTACTATCTCAATTTTTTTACCACATGATATTCACCTAAAGGGCTATTATTGTGAATTTTGTCAGATTCTTAAATTTAGGAGATTTCAATGTGAAAAATTAAAAACAGTAATTTTCACATTGGAGGTAATCAAAATGAAATTTATACCTATGAAAATTCGACTTTCGATTTTGAATGATCACCCCCCTCCCATAATTTTTTTATTTTCCCGAGAAATAAATTCCTTAATTTTTTTATGTTAACCTTTGCCCCGGGCTTTCGAAATTAACATAAGTTTTTTAATGGAAAAAGCTCGATTTTCAAAAAAATGTTAAAAAAGAAGTAATTCTTATAAACTTTTTGTGAATTTAGGTGCTCAAAACTTTTTTTTTTAATTTTTCCAACATGAGTTATTTTGAATTGATAATTAATGAGTTTGCGAATATTTTTTTAATAATTTTAAATTGCTTATATAATTGTTATTTATTTAAACAATTTTTCACACTGTAATTCGTGAAAAATTATTATCTTTTGGAATAAATTATACCAAGTTAATGGATTTCAGGAGTAGAAGTTATTGTTTATTAACATTTATGGAAATAATGACACAATTAAAGAATGATGAGAACAATATATTTTTAAAGGATATTTGGTAATTGTTTAAACAATTTCTATTTGTTTAAACCATTTTTTTCTCCTTTGAAGCAAGGAAAGTTATTATCATCTGGAATTAATGACACAGTTAACGGATCTTGAGAGTAATATTTTTTCCTAAAGGATATTCAGCAATTTTTTAACCACTTTTGTTTCTTTAAACAACTTTTTTCTCAGTAAATCTGGAAAAGTTATTTTTTTTCTGCAATTATTGACACAATTAACGAATGTGAGAAATAATATTGTTTTGCTTAAGATATTTTGCAATTATTTAAACAACTAATAATCATTCACGTGTGCCTGTTAATAGGGCAGATAGAGTAAAATCTAGATTTTTCGAATCTCTTACACCGTGTCGTTTAATATTCAGTATATTCTTATCTCAGAACGTATACCCTATATTGTTTAAACAATAATAATTTGTTAAAAAAATGAAAATATTTGTTAAAAATACATTGCTCGCAATATTCTTCAATTGTGTCATTATTTCCAGATAATAATAACTTTTAACGATTTTAGGGAGAAAAAATTGTTTAAACAAATGAAAATTGCCTAAATAATTACCAAATATGTTAAACAAGGAAAAAAATTGTTTAGTCAATTTAAAATAATTTTTAAAATAATTCAAAACCCTTGAATTATCAATTAAAAATAATTCCTGATGAAAAAATTCCAAAAACTATCTTCTCTAGCATGAATTTGATAGAAAATTGGTATTTTGCATTTTTTGGGGCATTTTCCGGTCACAATAAAACTGGATTATCGATGTAAAAATTAAAAATTATCCGGTGCAAATTATTTCTTATATACTCCTCAAGAGGTGACTATAGTTTTATTTACAAAAAGGTCATAACAAGTACTTCTTTTTTCCATTTTTTGAAAATTGAGCTTTTTCCATTTAAAAACCCATGTTGATTATAAAAACACAAGGGCACAGGTTACCGTAAAAAAATTACACAATTTATTTTTCTGGAAAACAAGCTCATTGGAGGGGGGGAAGCTTATCACCAAATATTAAAAGTCGAATTTCCATAGGTATCCCGACCAAATTTTTCCGAAAAAATCATGCACGTTGAGAATGACTAAAAGTAGTTCTGCAATTTTTTTCAGATTTTTTCTAATAATAGAAACGAAGAAAAAAAAATAAAAACAAAAATGGACGTTACCCCCCTAACTCTTCCAATATGGCGGCTAACGGTTTGAAATTTTGGGAAAATTTTTTTTCGATTGTATACTTTCAAATGGCTGACTCAACATTTGGGTCCCAGTGGGGGCATTTTTTGCATGCTTACCCGGCTGTACCCTTTGATGTGTTTTATTTGAAAATTCAACTATTTGGGTAAAACTTGAGCTGCTGTGTTATAAATTTTTTTTCGTGGCTTAAGGTTTATCTCTTTGATTGCAAATTTTAACTTTTTTGTTGAAAAATCATTCTTTTCTTTTAAAATAAATTTTTTAACAGAAAATGTAATTTTTCCATTTTTTGTTGAAAATTGATGTCTTCTTTAGTTCAAAATTCGTCTTTTTAGGTTGAAAAATCATCTTCTTGGTCTGAAATGTCGTGCTTTTTTTGTTAAACATGCAACTGTTTGGTTGAAAATTATTATTTTTTGCTTAAAATTAAACTTTTCTCATCTTTTATTGAAAATTGGTATTTTTTTGTTGAAAAGTCAACTATTTTGTTGAAAATGCAACTCTTTTTTGTTAAAGTTCAATCTTTTTTCTATTAACAATGCGGCCACCCTATATATAATCATTCTTTTGAGTAAAAATATTCGCAATAATTAAAAATTATATCTTCTGATATGTTTATTAAGAGAGGTTTGAATAGTGATTAAAGAGTAATTACAAATATAACAATTCTGAAATTTGTTAGTATTCGTATAATTGTTGAAACAAAGTTGAACGATGGTTGCCTGGTCGACTGGCACTAGTGCAACTTTGAATTTGATTAAATTATAAATGTCAGCGTATTCGTAATTATAAAAAATTATCAGAATTTTCATGAACCATTGTATATTTATAGTTAATGGTATGAAGAGAGAATCCGAAAGTTTATTTTAAGTCCCTAGAACTACCCTATTCTTTTAAATCGTTGCGGAAACTCAAAATAAAAAAGAAGATTAAGGTAAACGGGACAGCAGGACGTGCTGCTTTCTGTCCAGCTTTCAATCAGAAAACGGAAATTTCGGCATTGCTCTAGTAATCTGCTGAAAGCTAGTTTCATGCAAGGTACATTGCTTTCGTTTAAAAGTGTATTTTGTTTTCAAATGGTAATATGGTAATCAGGACAATGATTGGCCACTCGAGAAATTTTTCCAGTCTAACCATTTCTAAAAAACACTATAGGCGTCGAAAGAAATTCTAAAATACACATATGGGTGATAAATTTTATAAAGATTCACATTACCATAGTAAGTTAAGCGTGAAATGTAGCAGATAATTTATATTCAAAGAAATAAATAGTAACGTCAAAACACATAATGATTTGCAACGACGATATAGTGATTAGCATTGTCCAATGATTGTACGATTGACTACTGAAGTATGGTGAAACACAATCATTAGCCACATCAGTTTATATATATTACTGATTTTGAAAGCACAGAGGCCTCTGAATCGTATCTTATAATCATTGGCCGCGGCCAACATAGTCTATAAAAAGTTTAAACAATTTTGAATGAATTTTTGCAAAGGTACTAGTCATGTGCTTTTTAGATATTGTCCAAAATTTTTCAGTGATATCTATCCGAAATATTTAAAAAAATATATAATTTTCAACAAGTTGACACTCCTAACTTCAACAGCTTTTCTTTTCAATTCCTTGCTTATTCAGCCTCACCGGTTTTACTTGCTGTGACATTTAAGCTAATCCATCCTGCACTATTTATTAGTAGCTTCATATGTAAGTATTCTTTCATATAAGCATATTTAAATAGGGTGGCCAATCATTGGTGGTTGGCTGATCATTGGTGGTTGGCTGATCATTGGTGGTTGGATGATCATTGGTGGTTGGATGATCATTGGTGGTTGACTATCATTAGTGGCTAGCTAATCATCGGATGGTGACCAACCATTTTATCGATTACTCTATACAAATTTTACCTACAAACACGGACGTTTTTAGCTAATTTAATTATGATATTTTCTCATCAATATGTACTTCAAAGCAAAACCAGTTTCCATTTTTAAGTTGCTGCCAGCCTGAGGGACAGAGTTTACGAGTCCGTCCCTTCGGTGTACATATAGAAGAGAGTTGGGGTTATACATATTTAAAGGAAAGCTGCCCACCCTACCTTTTTATCATAGTGCTCTTTCGAGTGCTTCATCACATAATCACTATTGTATGTGGAATTTGGAATTTGGTGACATGTAGTCATGGCATAATTATAATTACAGGTTACACCGTCTTTTCCCTATTCCTCTGTGTTTCCCCTTTTTCAAATTTCCCTTTTTGCCCTATTTATGAAAAACTTCCGTTTTTCTCCTTTTCTTTTTAAGTATGGAATACAATATTTAAAAATACAATTGAAAAGTGGAAGCTCTTTCTTGACTAATTTGACTAATTTTAAACTAAACTATTTAGGATTTAAATAAAAATTAAAGTTTTATTTAAATCCCTTAAAGGGTAAAATATTTTTTTGTTTATACGAATTAAATATTTTTGAAAATAACTATAATAAAGTACGAAGATCTATTCTTACGTTTAAATTTGAATAAAGGATTTTAAAGTTTATAAGGATAATGAAAGACATACTATTTTTTTAAAAGATTTTAAATTGTTTTGAAAGATTCCGAAGAATTTCAAGAAATTTCGTTTCCAAAAATTTTAGAGTTCTTAATTTAAAAAAATCTTTTTTTGTGGATTTAAAAATATTTTATGTCTTCAATATGAGAAAATAAAACTCCAGGGATATGAACGGACATTTCAGCGGGATTTTTTCAACATAAATCCTCAACCAAAAATCTAATAGTTGATGTTAACCAAGGATAGATTCTTATTTTCAATCAAAAACAGTTGAATTAGACCAAAAAGGCGAATTTTGAACAAAATAGTTAAATGCTAAACCAAAACAGATTAGTTTTAAACCAAACAGTTGCATATTAAACAAAAAAAAAGACAAAGGATGAATTTTAAAGAAATTACATAATATTTCAATTAAACAATTGAATTTTTCAACTAGAAAATATCAATTTTTAACCAAAATTGTAATAGTTAAATTTTCGTTAAAAAGATCAATTTTCAATTTTAAAAAACGAATTTTCTGCCAAATTTTTAAATTTTTAACCCAAAGAGGCGAATTCTCTTCAAAACGATTGCATTTTTAACCAGAAAGTACTAATTTTAAAGAAAGAATGTGATAATTAATATTCAAACAAAAAAATATTTTACTTCTAAAAAGAAATTTCTAGAAAATTTTAGGAGATAAAATACATTTTATATCAAAAGATTTCAAGAATTTCAAGGACTATAAAGGACATCAAATAACTCCAAAGGATGTTTAAGATATTAAGTTATTTTGAACGATTTTTAAGAATTTCAAAAGATTTCGTTTTAAAAAAATTTAATAAATCCTAATATTAGAAAATTTGTTGTTGCCGATTTTTAAATACTCTTTATGTTTTTAATATTAGAAACTAAAATCCATCTATTCTGCTTACATGGAAATGCTTTATAATTGATTTTCAAGTTATTACTTTTGCAGTTTAGATCAACATGACGAATTTTAAAAAGGGTGATTCAAAATTGGAAAATTATTCATTTTTAAAGACTTTGTTTCAGGATTCTAATTTAAGAATCCTTTAATTTATGACGTTTCGAAGGTCTCAAGTTTGCATTTAATTATTTTGAAAGTTTCTAGCTAGAAATCATATAATTTTCAACGTATCTAGAATAATTAAACTTCTGCGGTTCTTAATATTTAAAATTCTTCAATTTTGAATTTTGACTGGTGAAAATGACAGTAATTTTTTTTATACAGAAATATAATTTTTTCATTAAAAAATCTGTCCAATCATTTTGAATGTCATTTGATATTAATATGCCTATTAATAATTGTTATCATCTTTAAAATATCTTAGATTTCAATTTAAAATTATAGTTTTGAATGCGCCATTCTAAAATAGTTGATTTTTGAGGCCTTGAAAGTAAAGTTGTTTAGCTTCAGAAGTTTAGAATCCCAAACATTTTCTTTAAAAGTTCCTTAATTTTTAAATAACCAATCGGAAACGTTATAAGTTTTTTAATGTATAGTTTCTATGTTAGTCCTTCTGACCACACAAATCTAATTTAAAATGTACAGTTCTAAAAGCTTCTCTAGAATTATTACATTTTTACAGGTTTTAAATTTGAACTTGATCATGTTCGTTGGTTTCGAATTTAAAAAATTCAAGTTAAGGAAAAGACCTTAAAACTAAAAAAATTAAAGATCCTTTACATCTTGGAAATTCTATAAGAAATCCTTAAATCCTATCAAATTTGTTTTGATACGCCTTGAAATATTATAAAATCACTTGCTTCAAATTCAGAAAAGTTCTAATGCGTTCAGTGCCTTGATTTTGTAGTTATGTATTCAATATTTAAGTTGAACAATTTTTCAGGTATGAAAGTTTTAATTCTTAATTTTTGTGACTTAGGAGAATATCCGGTAACCGGAAAATGACCAGAAACATGTTCTTGTATTTAAAGTTCACCCTGAAATATTTATATTGAGAAGTTGACTATTAATAAGAAATTTGTAGCGCACTAATCATGATTGCTAGTATCTAGAATAATTACTAATTCTATCTTTCTCTGATTTTGCTATTGTTTCTGTTCCTTCTTGTTTATTATCAAGGATATTATCAAGGATATACGTATTACATACATAAATGCACTAGAGTTTCGTGGAAAAGGGATTTGTAGAGGAGTGTTTCATTAACCTAACAAGATGTCAGACAGCAGACAGTCGTTTAATAAGTTTAATGAAATCATAAAAAGAATTCCCATTGTAGTTACTCCTTGAATTAAGTCAAATGAACATTTATTCTAATGCTCGTTCTGTCTTAATAACACAGAAAAAATTAAGTTTTAGGTTGATCCAAAAAACAGAGGCGACCTTACTGAAACCTAATTAAACCACCATTGGTTAATTTCAAGGCATGCAAACATTGAAAGCAATTCAAATGTGTTCCAGTTTTCACATTAATCGGACAGCGAACATTCAAACATAGCTGAAATTCAATATAAGTTTGTGAGAAAATGAGGTGAAACAAAATTGAAACTGTAGTTTTTTCTGCGAATGCCAAATAACTTTTCCCTACTCTGAATTTGCAAGTCATTTTTTATATTGTGCTGAAACTGAAAGAACATTATTCTGCAATTAAAGTGGCTTCGCACAACCCATTATATTACTCTGTATAAACGTGATCGGAATAATTAATAGCAGAGTATTTTACCCCAAGTCCAATCTGTCCAATGCAGATTCAGCCCTTTGTGAATTATTATCTAGGGAATGAACCTTTGATGATTGATTTTCCATTCCTTTAATCTTTTTTCAGCTTTGAATTTAAGGTTTGTTATTTGAAACGATGTACAAATTAAAGACAATGCAAGAAATAGATAGTTTTGACAACGCGAAGAAAAATGAATGTTCATTAGTAGATGTCAAAAGTATAAGATAGCACCGCCAAACATACAGATATAAACGCGTAACATCTACTATCTTTTATAGATATTAGGCTAAAATATATTTTCATGTCAAACTGAAACATCCAAGATGTTAAAATCGTACAGGGAAATAGGCCAGACCTCTGTCGGTCACTTGGTGAAGCTTGTGTCAATGTCGTTCGATGTCATTTCGTGTCGCATGTGAGCCTGCGGAAAATTTGTGATTACTAATATTTTGTAGACAAATATTAATAATAATGCTGTACATTGCATAGATAGAGTAAAATGGTTAACGCAAGTACTGTTCCTTCTTCCGAAAATTCTTCGATGCAAGAACACTCTGCATTGCATATCTTTAATTTCCACAGAAAGTAATCATTAACATCCAGATGGTTGTCTTATAACTAAACATTAAATATGTTAACCTGAAACATCTACATGGTAAGGGTAAACATACATTTTTCTCCGTGTAGTCTTGCAATGTAATCTTTAGAAAGTAAGATTTTATATATTAGAGTGTCTCACGAAATCCTTTTTTAAGATTTTCTAAAACTATGAATAAAAAATTTCCTTTGGTGAGAAAATGATCCCCTATTCTTGCCAGATTAAAAAAATATATATTCAGAGACCGCTATGGAGATTCTTATGCCGAAAAATCAACTTTTTAAAGTTTTAAAATTTCCAATTTCTACAATTTAGACTAGCCCATCTTGTATGATAAAAAAAATTACGGCGGATGCTAACACCCTTAAAGTCGCGATCTTATGATAAAGTTGAGATGAAGAGCTCAAATTCATCCCTAATTTTTTTTTCCACTATGAAACTTTCAGGAAATATTACTTACCTTACTGAAAACAATTTTTTCTATTAAAAAAAATTAAGTAATTCTTTTCCTACAATTAAACAATAGTTTAAAAAAATAATAAATCGATAAATTTTTGTTAAAAGGAAAGTTCGTGGTACCTTATCCTTTATGTTAGCATCGTCAATCGTGCCGTGCACGTGCGTGTGTTTTTTTATTTGAGTGAGGAAAAATAATTGTTTATACAAAATGAAAATTTTGAATAACATTGTTTTTCAAGTTTATTTGTTTTTAAGCTTATATAAGTATAATTTTCCTGTTATTCATGATATAATTCAAAGAGACTTTTGAAGATTTCAGATTTGTCAAATCAAAATTTCAAGAAAAAAGTTAATTTTCAATCAAATAGTTGAATTATTTAACAAAAAAGATAAATTCTCAATTAAAAATGTAGTTAATATTTCAACAAAAAACACTTTAATTCTAAAACAAATAAGTTTTTTAATCTCTTCGAAATTTCCGAAATTCCTAAATATCTTTTGAACTAAATCGAGTTATTCATAAAGTTTTGAATAATCTTTCAAAAATAAAAAAGAAATACCTTAAAACCTTCCAGATTCTTTTTTGACAATTTTTGAAATGTTTCAAATCTTTTTAACTTCAATTTTTTTCAAGTTTAAAAAACTTCTGAATGTCTCTTAAACGTACTCGAATTTTTTCTAAAATTTTTTATCTTGAACAATTGAAATATTTGGCTTTAAAGTCTTCTACATTCTTTTTTGAAATTTTGGGAAGCCATTTAAAATTTTTGAAAATCTTTTTCAATCTTTCTTAGAAATCATTTTTCAAAATGAAAAATCATTTGAAATTTTCTCAAGAATCTCAGCAAATTTTTTTCTCCTGAAACTTTTAAAATTCTTAAATAGGCATAGACGGTTTATTGATAAATTAGTTTAAAATTCGTCAATTCAGTCAAATTTTAACCAATTCTAATAAAAAAAGGTCATTTCACGCGGGATTGAACGTACTGGAAAAGTTGAAAATACATGTGTCGCATTTAATTTTATTTGGAAAATTTTACAACTGTTAAATATGTAGAATATTAGGGAGCACTTTTTCGTTACTTTTGTAACGAAAACAATTACGAAAACAGTAAAATGAACTCATCTGGTATATTTATCCCAAAAATGATTAACAACTTTTTCTGGACTTTGTCGTAGAAAAGTCCTGCTAAAAAAGAAAGTTAAGTGTGACTTTTTCGATACTTTTGTCCTAAACAAGTCCTGGTGGGTTAAAGGCAGAAAATGATTGGATTTTAAAAAATGTTATTAAATTATTGTGCAACAAAAAAACGGTCTTTTGACCATAAAATCAGAGTTTGGAGGTTTATGAGAAATCTTGCATGACAATTTTTTAAATTCCACTACACCTAAAATGTCTACTATGCCTCGTGAAAAGTATATTGATTTTTCGAAATTTATCTTTTATTATTTATTATTTTTTTATTCATTTCTTTAACACAGTGTTATTTCTTGGTCCGCCAGTTACGATCTCAAGCTTTGAGTACAATTCACACGTATCGTTACGTGCGCTGCTACGTACTGTGGGTGACAAGAGGGCACTCTACGCGGCGCCAATCTAAATAATTGGACAATGGCTTTCGAATTGGCGCTCTTGTCCGCTTTTATCCTTCTAAATTCGTGAGTTGTGACAGTGCGAATTCCGAGAGTGGTTATAATTACAAGATTGTTGTTAGAACTTGGGTAAAAAGTTTTTTTTTTCATCGTCACAGACAATGCGAGCTTTTGCTACACTTTTAGTCAAGTCACGCCTAGCCTAAACCAATTTTCACTCACACGGAGAAAATTTATTGGGAAAAAAATCCGCAAGATTTGCGGAAAGCTGGGACATAAAGGCATTTGGAGAAAACCTAGCTGCTTGTTTCGTAGCGCAGTATCCTAAGTGTCCAGTGTTTGAGTCCTAGTACCCAAGGGAAAAGGTTTTTTTATTGTCTCTATGTGCCAGCTTTACACAAATTTTGCAGAATCTTTCCCCAATAAGTCCCAGTTTCTTTCTGATTGTGTTTTGCGGATTTTTCTTAAAAATATTAAACCTAAAAGAAAAACAATCGGTTAGTATAAATGGTTTAAACAGAACCTGAATATAATTATGAACGTGATTTTTCTACATTTTTAATTAAATATTTTTTTGTGTTTTTATACGAAGTAGCACATTTTTTTGTTCTCTTCTAACTGATATTTTACTTTTGTGCAGAAAAAAATATCGTAAATTTCATAAAAACTCAGGAAGAAAATTTTTCTTTTCACTTAAAAAGGACTTCTGATATAGAAACTTTAATCACTCTTCTGACTACTTTAGGCATCTTTTTAGGCGTTGGATGCTCTGAAATGGAGAAATCCTGAATAAACTCAATTTTTGAAATTACTTTTAGCATTTTCAGAGATGTGAGAATTTCGCACAATCTTGACACACTTCAATCTTTTCTTAAAGTGAAAAATAAAAGAGTTTCAGCAAATAAAGCTTCACTTTTCATGGTCTTTTATGAAAATATACTACAAAATTTGAAGAAAAAAATTCAAAATTAAGATTTTTTACAAAGGGCTGAATACATTTTTTTTTATTTTAGACTACAAAGAGTTAGGAGGCATCCTCAAAACACAATCAGAAAGAAACCGGGATGTGCAAGCCCTGCTAAATGAACATTGATTTATGTTATGCGTGCCAAATATATTCTGACAATCTGCTCTACAAAAGTATAACTTAGTAAGTGCAATATGCTGTAAAGGCTGTTTTCCAGCACTTATGCACAAAAAAGTGACATCTATTGGGAATGTTACTTACTAGGTTACACGTTTGAATAGTGGAAATATTCACATTATTTTCGGATGGATTTCTATATTGATGCTGAAATATCTTTTTTTCTATGTTTTTTTTTGTCGGACTGCAAAACTAAATTTGTTATTTCATCGAGAAAGTTGCCCATGTTTAAAATATTCGTTTTATTATTGTTCTTAATGAAGGTTTTTAATGGTTTTAATGATCAGGTGAATAATATAATGAAGTCTTCAGAGCGAAAATATCCTTTCTTCTTAATCAAGTATTGCGAGGAAGCAGTGGTTTATTCATGCATGAAACGGGGAGTGTGAAATCGCGATGAAATTAAAATAGGGATGTTTTGCAATCCGAGCCTTGTTGCTCCACCCTCGAATTGAAAGATGCATTGAGATGGTATTGCTCACGGGGTGAAAGGTTCTCGAAACACTTGTTCTCCCTATGGAGTCTGCAAGAGCAATGGAAATTTTCACGTACGAATGCAAACCCCAAGCTTCTTTGATTTTTCAATGTTGACGTGCAACACCAAGAGACATACGTATACTTTTTCTCAGGGCTGCATTAAATCATTTACTTTCTTACCAACAATTATTATTTTTAAATGTTAACCCTTTCTAGTCAATGTTTTTACACAATGATAACAATTTTCAGGCCTCACAGACTTGTTCTTATATCCCCTATATTCAGTTGTGGTCCTGAAAGTCTCCTATTTTCAAGATTTAATCCCTATAGTACCCTATTTCCACTAGATAGCCCTAATTTTTAAATTTTTTCAATAAAATCGAGGCCTCCCAACGTGGTACTTTAT
>JAUELO010000352.1:559596-570984 GCA_032357855.1 Amphibolips quercusostensackenii
AATAATGTTTAGTATTTAAAATGGCATCAGTAATATTGTTTTGATTTAAAAATCATAGAGAAACTATTTTTTTCAGAGATCTGGTTTTTGACACAAACACTACCTTAATATTTGAAGAATTTCAAGTTATAATGTCAAAAGATGATTTGAAATTTAATCCGTTTAAAATGGTAGAACTTCAAATAGAGTCTTAATGTTTTGGCAATTTGAAACTTAAAGTTGACAAAACCTAATAACTTGAAATTAAAAACCTTGATAAGCAAGTTTAAATTGATAACATTCAAACTTTAACAATTTTAAATTGATACTGACAAAATTGAAATACCTGATAGAAAGGACACAGAATTAGTGTAGATTTTGAAATAAATGTAAAAGTCACGTTGTAAAATGCCAATCATCAATAAATATATTGATGAAGATGCAGTTTTTGGCAGTGAATGATAATATAAAATTATAAAGTAAAAAAGTTTTTTACTAAGAACTGTTTTTAAATGTACAAACAAAAAACGAGTTTCTTGGATTGTGTTAAGAGCCTATTTTTATGACAAATTTTGAAAATGTCATACTTTCAATTTCTACAGCTGTGAACAAAGAAAGATGCTGCTGTATTTTTTAATGAAAAAACCTTTTATCTGGTTTAAAACTGGTGAATTTGGCCTTTTTGAGCAATTTCTAAATCTTGCACACCACTATAGTAGTAAAGTAATGGCATGCTCCTTCGATTCAAGCTAAAGAAAATGCAAGCAAAAGTTCTGTTTTTAACTTTTTAATAAAAATATCACCTGATACAAACTAAGACAAAATTTAAAAAATTATTTTTATTTTAGATTGTTTTATGGAAAATTTATAGTAGTATTCTGATTAAAATTAGGGTCAAATTATTTTCAGTGATGCCTACCATTTGTCGTTTTTACGAAAAAAAAAACTCTTTATAGCGTTTAAAGACCTTGCACCATGAGTTAAACATTTTTAGTTAATTTATAACAAATTAAACAATTATTTCTACACCAAATAAAAGAAAGCAGAGGATGGGGTAAGACAGCCAATGAAGAAATATTACATTATTTGGACCACCCTTCTGCACAATGAAGGTTGAATTGGTTTTAAAGAATAGTTAATTAAAATTTCGGCCCTTCATTATTTCATACCGTTAGGATGATGAGGTTGATTTTTGAAAGATACCTGTCTTCCCTTTTACAATTATTCCATTCCCTGCACTTGTTACTCTGGGATCTCGTTAATTACGATTGTTTGTCTGACTTTTGTTTCAGGGTTTGCAGCAGACGAGGGACATGGATCTCTTCATGGCATCCTGAATCGGTGAGTGTTTTCGTTTCATATTCCTCTTCTCTCTTTACAATTCTGCATCCCACTACTTGTGAAAAATTGAATTTTATTTTACTGCTGCAAGGAGAATATTTCACTAGGGCTGAAATCGCTAAGAAAAAGAGTTGTACATTTTAAGAGAGTTTCACAGACATTTTATTTCTTGCCTTGAAACTTCTCTCCTTTTGTGAAAAGTTCAAGGTTTACTTTATTACACGCAAGAATTTAATTAATCTTGAGAATGGCTACGTTGAGACGTCGGCACATAAAGGATTTTAGAGACTTAAGTTTATATGTCGTTTATAGAGGGTGGACGGACATCAGGGAAAACCTGGGAATTTGGGAATCAGGGAAAAGTTAGGGAATTTTGCTTCTCAGCGAAAGTCAGGGAAAAGACAAGGATTTTTAAAGAATTAAAGAAGTCAGGAAATTTTTGTAAGAATCATTCTTAACTAATTGTCAAGAACATTCAGAGCTGCCAGAGAGTCACTTTTAGTCACTTTTTTTTAAAAAGTCACTATAACTTTTTTCATAAATTAACCGATGGGTTAACCACTGTTGAATTAATGTCTATCCCTATTTCTGAATTTTAAATCTTGAATTCTCTCCAAATCTTGTAGGGTATTTTTAAAGATTCCAAGGAATTTTTAATATATTTTAATGATTTTTAAATCACTTTAAATGTTTTTCAGGATTTTAGTGAATTTTTGAAAATTCTAATAAATTTTCAAGAGCTTCAAGAAGTTTCAAAGGATTTCTAAAGATTTCAAAGGATTTAAAATATTTTAGGGTGTTTTAAAAGATCCCTAAGAATTTTCCATATATTTCAATAATTTGAAGCTATTCTAAAGGATTTTAAAGATTTTAGTCTATTCTCAAAACTTCCAATGATTTTTTAAGGGCTTTAAAAACTTTCAAGGGATTTTAAAAGATTTTAAATGATTCGAAATGTTTGGGGGTATTTTAAAAGATTCGAAATCATTTTCAAGAGATTAAAGTATTTTCAAAGAATCTTCGAGAATTTGAATGATTTTGAGGGATTCAACAAAAAATTTCAATAGTATCTTTAAGAATTTCCTAGAATTTTGGGAGATATGGAACGAATTTATAAGACCTATAAGGTTTTAAAATATTTTTAAAGATATTAAGAAATGTGCATTTTTTTAATTTCCAAAGAATTTTTAAGAGAATTGAAAAATTTCAAGGGATTTCAAAAGATATTAAAGGTTATTTATTTGAATGATTTTCAAAAAATTTTAAATATCTTAGAGTATTTTAAAAAATTGAAGATATTTCCAAGAGCTTTAAAAAACTACAAGGGATTTCGAAGGATTTGCAATATTTTTGGGTATTTTAAATCATTCCAAGGAATTCTCAATTCATTTCAGTAATTCAATGAAATTTCAAAGAATTTGAAATGTCCTAGGGTATTTAAAAAGATTCTAAGGTACTATTTTCAAGAGCTTTAAAAAGTTAAAGGAATTTGGAAGGATTTGAAATATTTTAGGGTATTTCAAAGGATTTCAAGGAATTCTCAATTGATTTCAGTTATTCCATTGAATTTCAAAGGATTTGAAATATTTTATGGTATTTTATGAGATTCGAAAGCATTTTCGAGAACTTTAAAAAGTTACAATGGATATCAGAATGTTTCAAAGTATTTGTAATATTTTAGTGAATTTTTAATTGATTTCAATAATTTGAAAAATTTTAGTTTACTTTAAAGGATTCCAAAGTTAAAAGATTGCAAGATTTCAAAACATTTTCAAGAAATCTCCAAGGATTTCAATGATTTTAAAGGATAGGCAATTTTTGATGAGGTTTTGAAAATTCCCGGAAATTTCTGAAGATTTGGAACGAATTTATAGGACTTATAAGGTTTTAGGGTATTTTTAAAATTTCAAGGAATTTGCAATTGGTTTCAATAATTTGAAGGGATTTCAAGGTATTCAAATATATTAGGGTATATGAAAAAATTCCAAGGAATTTTCAAAACATTTAGAAAATTTCAGGGGATTTTAATAATATAATTTTTATGATTTTAAGGGATTTGAAAAATTTTCTTGCGGTTGTAAAGAATTTCTTATATAATAGTGAATAACCTATTCCTATATAATACTATATAGTCAACAAAATTGGGATTTTTCAGGAAAGCGAAAAACTATTTTTTGAAAACCTAATTCACTATTTTAAGATTTTTTTAAAATCTACTCCTAAGCGGAAGAGTGGCTAAGTTGAGGTCAATAAAGTTTTATCAGAAAAAGTTATCCAGTTTTGAGGAAATAGATGTGGAAGTTGTGCATCTCAGAGTGACACTAACCAAACATTGGAGCAGGGTTGGCTGCGGATTGCGATAAAGGATGTAATTTTCAATTCAAATGCAAAATAAAAACTTACTTTCTAGACATTGAGTTTTTGAATGAAAGTAAAAGAGTTGTGACGTACAAAAGTGAGCCAATTCCGAGTAAATCGTCCAAGAATTTTGAAGTTAGAATTACACAGGTTTCGAAAATCAGTTTTTGGTAGCTATTGAAAATCGAATTTTCAATTTTATAACAAGAATAGAAACTTTCTCCCGAGATATGGTGAAGATAAATAATAAAAAAATGTTTGGTACAAGCAAATTCTTTTGTTCAGAGAAACTCAATTCAGTGAATTTATACGATAAGGTCAATATTTTCGGATAAAAAGTAGAAAGAATTTTTTTTGTCATTAAATAGGTCACTTTTTTAGTTTTTAAAAGTAGATAAGGCTATCACAGCTCTGATAATAATAAATTTAAAATTTATAATTTTATAGTTGAAATGTTTTATATAATTTGTAAAAGATTATGTATTAAAAATGTTTCAAGATTAGCATTTTGGCTTCTAAATATTAATGGTCAGGGAAAATAAAAAATTAGTCGGGGAAAAATCAGGGGATTTTCAAAAATAATTTTTGCGCCCTCACTGTTATATTTATATTATAATCCCGTTGCGTTTTTCCTTTTTTGAAAAATTCCCCTTTTTCCCTGTATTCTCAAAAAACTTTCCCATTTTCTCATTAAATATACAACATTTGAGAATACAACATTTTAATGACCCGGCTATAAATTACATATTTACTTAGCAAAGGTAAATATGTAATTTATAGCTAAGCCTATTTAGCAAATTTCAAGCAAGCGCAAATCAAAATTTCAAGATTCAAACTCGTAACTATTTAGGATTTAAATAAAACTTTAAACCTACAATAATATTGCGGACGATAAGATGAACAGGGCTGGAATTTCTTTTTAAATTTTATGAATTTCTTTACTGAGAATCCATTGGATAACTATTAATTTGATAAATATTTTTTGTTAGTGGACACCGTCAATTGCTGAAAATTAAACAAAATATAAAGAAATTTGATTTTTAACTGTCAAAAATGGAAGAGAATTTAAAATTAAATTATTAACTGTTGAAAATTGAAAAAGATTGATAACTGAATTTTTAATATTTTAAAATTATTTTGTTAAAGAGTAAACAAAATTTAACATTAAGTTTTCAGCAATTGAATTTTCTTCGATTTTCAACTGTTGAATTGAACATGCGAATTTAATAAATAAACATTTCAATTTTCAATCCATTAAACAAAAATTTGGAAAAAGTTGATTTTTTCGAAAACAGGTCGCTACTGGTAAATAATGTTTTTTTACAAATTAATATTCATGCAATCTCAGTCGGCAATTTATGGGATTTAAAAAAATCCCAACACTTATCATCTCTTTGTGTCTATATCTAAGCAAAAATAAATTTATGTAATGACAGCAGTCATTCAAAAATCCTTTAGGATTATTTAAAGATACATCATTTTTCATAAAAAGAAGTTTCTTATTCTATACATGTAACAATTAATGTTTACCATATTTTCCCTTTCTTTGAGCTTCTTTTGCATTTTGATCCCTTTTATTAGTTTAATAATAATCTTTTGCTGTTTTGTATGATGAACAGTGAACATAGAATTCCTTTAAACAAATTAATAATCTGTAAGGAGCTCAGGCCTGGCTTGGTTTGCTTTTGTGTATTTTTACAAAAGTTTTTCTAGTAGAAGCGGATTTGATGAAGCACCGCGCCGCTACGCGCTTGAACGACATTAACGAATGGCCTGTACAATGAATGTTCATATCGGTTATCGATATTCGTAACGATATCGAGGAACTGAATCAGTCTCTCGTAATGACTTTGCATTGGCGTACAATCGACATGATTTTACTACAAGCTATTATTGCGTAACCAGACAGAATTAACTTATCAAATCCGGAATTATACGAACTGTGATTATAAAGTTTAAAGTTTATTAATTGAAATTTTTTGTTATTTAGAATAAATTGATTTGAATACAAAAAATGTGTGGCCCAGGCGTCGGACTTACCACACTATTTCTTTACTTTTCCTTGAAAAATATTTTTAAACTTCTTCGCTAATTGGCTAAAATAATACGTTCAGCATCTTAGCGAATCATAACTTACCCGAAAATTGTTTCAGTCGCTAAGTAGAGTCCAAATCCGATTATCAACCGTAATCTTGCGTTTTTAGCAGAGAAGATGAAATTTTTACTAAAACAGATTAATTTTTAAACCAAAAAGACGAATTTTCAATAAAGTAGTTAAATTTCCAACACAGAAGATTAATTTTCCACCATAACAGATGAATTCTCGAAAAAATACATAAATTTTTTATTGAAAGCTAAACTTTCAACTAAGAAGATTAATTTTCTAATAGTTTGAACAGTGGACGTTGTGCTAGTCCAAATTCAATTTTATTCATTTTTAGTTTCTATTTTTTTCCTTTCAAACAATTTTTAAGTGAATAGTGAAAGTTTTAAACTAAGAGAATGATTTTCAATAAAAAAAATTAATTTTCTACAAAACAGACACATTTTCATTAAAAAAATTAATTAAAAAAAAGAATTTTTTAAAATAAAATTATGAATCTTTAACCAAAAAAATTATTTTTTAAGGAAGTAGATCAACTTTTAACTAAGTAGTAGAATTTTCAACCTAAAAATATGAGCTTTCTACACAAAATTTAAATTTGAAACCAAATAGTTAAACTTTCAACCAAAAAGACGAATTTTCAACACAGAAAATTAATTTTTTACCAAGAAAGATAAATTCTCTAAAAAATACTTACATTTTTAATCAATAAGTTGAATTTTGAACCAAAAACATTATTACCAGAAAAAACGAATTTTCAACTAAATACACAGATTTTCAGTTAAATAGTTAAACGCTTAAACTAAAAAAGAACAGTTTCTAACCAAAAATTTATTAGATAAATTTTTGTTTAACAGAATTAATTTTCAATGCAAAAAGCGAATTTTTTACAAAACAGTTTAATTTTGTAACAAATAGTTGAATTTTCCACCAAATTCTTGAATTTCCAAGTCAAAAAGACGAATTTTCTGCAAAACGTCGAATTTTCAATTAAAAAGGATTAATTTTCAGCAGTTTTATTAAAAAAAATTATTTTCTACTAAAAAAGACGAAATCACAACAAAATGCTTAAATTTTGAACCAGAATGTCAAATTTTCAACCGAATAGTTGAATTTTTAAAGAAAAAGTTCATTTTTAACCGAAAGAGATTAATTTTCAACCAGACCGTCGCATTTTTTTCCGAAAGAGTTGAAATTTCTACAGAAAGAGATGAATTTTAAAACCAAAAAAATGAATTTTCAACAAAGTGGTTGAGTTTTTAATAAAAAATACTTGTAACTCAAGAAAGAAAAAAGTCTTAATCAAGTTGTTGAATTTTCAAAACAAAAAGACGAATTTTCATTAAAAAAAGATGAATTTTCAACAAAATAATTCAATTTTAAACCAAAAAATAAAGTTTTTAGCCGAAAAATATGAAGTATTAACCAAATTAATAATAATAACGACTGTTTGGATAGGAATTTTAATAACTCATAGACTAAAGAATGATATGTTGAATAAACATTTAAATTAATTTTTCATACTTTAAAAATATTGGATTAGAAAAATAGAAATTATGCTTAAAAAGTAAAGTTACTTTTCTGTTAAGTAGATTAATTTTTGATCAAAAGAGATGAATTCTAAAGGAAAAATTAAGTAGTTGATATTTTATCCAAGAAAAGATTTTCATTTTTAATCAAAAACAGTGGAATTAGACCAAAAAGGACGAATTTCTTAATGAATAGTTGAAGCCTTAACCAAAACTAAAAATGTACAAAAAATGACGAATTTGTTAGTACAAATTTTATTTTATTATTTTTTATGTTATATGGGGTAGTTAAATTTTAATTCAAGAGAATTAATATTCGATAAGAAGACGAATTTTCTGCAAAACAGTTTAATTTTGTACCAAGTGTTTAAATTTTCTACCAAATTGAATTTTCAAATTAAAAAGATTAATTTTCTACAAAAATGTTGACATTTTAACCCGAGAATTTGAATTTTCAACAAAATAGCTTTAAAAAATAATTTCTAACAGAAAAAAAGTAATACGAATTTTTAACTAAAATTATAAATGTTCCACGAAAATAATGAGCTTGTAAGAAAGTAGTTGAACTTTCAGCTAAGAAGTTGAATTTTTAACCTAAAAAGATGAATTTGCAACAAAAAATGCCATAGTTGTGTTGGAATTACAACTCTATTTGCGACACTCTTGTATATCTATATATCTATATCTATTGTAACGTTTTCGGAAAACTGGAAGGGTTTCTACGACCGCTCAGTATCAGCTGATTCAGGGGTCTAAGACTCTAAGGGGCCTGCTACCATCCCTCAAGCTAGTCTGTGTTTGTGCGTCTCTTACAGCATTTCAGTCAATTTTTCAGAATAAAGTAAAGTGTCAAAACGGAGTGTATTTCTTTTTCTGAACTAAACCTAATCTCTTTCTGCGTACATCTTATCTCTGATTTAGTTTCATCCAACAGGCTATGGGCCCAGAGATCAATGAGTTAGGTTTAGTATAAAGTGCAGAAAAGGTACAGTTATGAAAAAAATATATATATGTAAGTGGACAGTGTGTGTTTGTGTACATCAGGTGTTCTTTTCAGTGCACATTTAAGGCCATTTTAAGGATATAGTGTATGTGTGTACATTAGTCGATAATTTCAGTGCACAAGATACAGTTAAAGTGCGTATAGACAGTAAAAAAATGGAAGACAGAACACGATTCTGTTTTTCAGTAGATAACTTGAATAATGACAACTATCAAATGTGGAAGTACAAAATGGAACTTTTATTAATCAAGGACAAATTATGGGACGTAATCAACTAGTTCACATTAGAAGTGCCAAAACAGCGCGAGAGGCTTGGGACTCACTACAGTGTTATCACCAGAAGGCAACGCTATCGAGCAAGATATTTTTGCTCAAACGGATATGTAGATTAACTATGTATGAAGGTGGAAATATGGAAGATCACATCACAGAGATGTTGGATCTTGTAAACAAATTAATGACCCTTGGGGAGCAACTGAAGCATAATTTAGTAGCTGCAATGCTACTGCGCAGTTTGCCAGATTCTTACAGCACTTTGATTAGCAGCTTGGAAAGTAGGACCGAAAGTGACATTACAGTCAATTTCGTTACAGGCAAGCTAATGGATAAATTTAAAAGACGCGAAGGGGCTGAAAACTTTGGTGATCAAAGTGAAACTGCCATGAAGGTGCAAAGTCAGCAAGACTATGGAAAAAGCAAAAGTGAGTGTTTTTTTTTTATAAAAAATCTGGACATTTTAAGAAGGATTGCATCAAGTATCAAGCATGGAAAGCTAGGCAAAACAAGGCATATAAAGTTACGAAAGATCAAAAAGAGTCATGTCTTGTAACAAAGGTAAGTACAAAATTCGACAGTTTACAATAAATCTACGAAACTAGTTACGGAGTGAAAACTACGAAAGGCAAGAAAGATACCTGGTTTGTAGACTCGGGAGCGACAAGTCATATGGTACACTCAAAAGATTTTTTCACCGACTTCGAACCGATAAAGAAAGGCTACGTGCGTTTAGCAGATGACGGCAAACTCCTTGAAATTCAAGGAATAGGATCAGGAGCAATAAAGTGTATTGTGAACAAGGACAACATTATAACAGTGAAAGTGACAGATGTTCTCTGTGTACCTAGGCTTGGGTCAAATTTACTTTCAGTGAAAAAGTTGGCTCAAAAGGGTCATCAAGTAATATTTCAGAATAAAGGTTGCAGTGTCATAAATATCAAGAACAATAAAGTGATGGCTACAGCAAAGTCACCTCCGGATTTATACAAGGTGAGAATAGAAGCATCAGGGTCAACGAGGATTGAAAGAGCCGGCGCAGCAGTAAACGAGACATTTGAAAATGGAAATAAAATTTAGCACCGATCTCTGTGTAAATGACCCGAACAGCTACACGTACACAGTCAAAAGGACAAGGACTCAGGTAACAAAGGACCTTCTGCAGTTACAGAAAACAAAATTAAGGAATTAAGGAAGGGTCACCTGAAGAAATCAGAACCAGTAGAAGTTTTGTTTTTACAAACAGAATATTCCGATTATGATGCAAACGAAAGAAATTTAAAGCAGCTCAATGATGAAGAGGAGAATGGACCTTTGAATTTAAGCACTACGGATGAAAACAACATCGATTCATCAAAGGAAAATGAGAATGCAGAGAATGAAGAGGAGCATGCAGTTCATAACTTAAATACTTCAGATCTATAAAAAGGAAGTGAATTTTTAAAGCTTAGGAGTTCTGAAAGAAATACGAAAGGTGTACCACCCGAAAGGTACATGAGCTTTTCAAAGGAAAGTGGCTAAAGTGCGAAAAGGAACTAAGTTTTTTCACCATTAAGTGCAACAAAAGAAAATTTAATTATTGGACATTAAGGACTTGATTTTATGTGCAAGTGTTTGCTGTAATAGCTAAAAAAAGGTCTGCTTTTAAAATCATTTTTTGCTTCTAGTCAGATATTTTCTTTTATCTAAAGTTTTAATGCATATTTTATTCCGTTTTTGGATTAAATTCTTGCAATAAATATGTTATCAAAAGTAAGATGAAATGTATTGTAAATTCATCTAAGGAGCATTAATAATTCAGCTGCATTTTGTTTTTTATGAACCTACAGTTTAAATGAAATTTAATAAAGTTTGTGGATTAATTCAGCGATTGTTTTTTATGTGTAACTAAAGTATGATTCAAATTAAGAACATTTTTTAATTAAAGATCAAACAGTGTCGCAACTATATAGTTGAGGAAGGGTGTTGGAATTACAACTCTATTTGCGACACTCTTGTATATCTATATATATTGTAACGTTTTCGGAAAACTGAAAGGGGTTCTACGACCGCTCAGTGTCAGCTGATTCAGGGGTCTAAGGGGCCTGCTACCATCCCTCAAGTTATTCTGTGTTCGTCTCTTACAGCATTTCAGTCAATCTTTCAGAATAAAGTAAAGTGTCAAAATGAAGTGTATTTTTTTTCTGAACTAAACCTAATCTCTTTCTGCGTACATTTTATCTCTGATTTAGTTTCATCCAACAATTTTATTTTTTAAATTTCCATACAGCTATATAAGTCCGAAAAATTGAGTCTGGGACACCCTGCATTACAAATCGATTTTCAGAGTAAAAATTTTTTCATCCTCATAATTTAAAGTTGATGTAAGAATAGAAAAGATGTGTTGATTCGAAACGAATCGATTGACCTATAATGTTGATACATTTTATTGAAGAGTAAGGAAGCTATGGTAATGTAGAATACAGTAGAGTTCTGTTTATTTGAAAAACCACTTATTTGAAGGTGCACTTATCTGAAGCTTCCTAGACTCGGTTATTTCAAGTTGCGCAGTTTCGTAACCTCCCACCATAAACGTGAAAGTAAGTGACAAATGTACGAATAGCAACATTTCTCAAGTGTGGAATGTATTTTCTCACTCATGTTCCATTCCTTTGTAAATTCACGACCTTTCAGTTTCACAAAATAAAATAGAATATCCTAAATTTCAGGTTAGTGTATCAGATCGGGTACTCGCTAACCTTAAATTTCGGACAGGTGCTTGTATTTCGTGAAACTGAAAGGTCGTCAATCGACAAAAGAAT
>JAUELO010000352.1:714113-727622 GCA_032357855.1 Amphibolips quercusostensackenii
AAGTGTGAAAAAACGCAAATCATTCCGATAATGTTATAATTAAATCAAAGGTTATCGTAATTGTGCAGAAACTTTGCTGTGCCTAAAAATATACAATAAATTATTATTATTTTTTAGTTAACACAGAATGTGTTCCTTAAGGCTGATAGAGCCTTGGTAAATAATGTTCCTTTTTATTCTAAAATAAAAGTAAATTTAGCAATTACTTAAATCGTAGAGGTTTGGAAAATTTTGTAATATTTGCAAGCTGGGGAACCGAGGAAGGGGAGGGAAGTAGTGGTAGAAGAAGTTGTGGAGGGGAGTAAAGTTAGGGGGTGGAGAGAAATTTATGTGGTGTATGGTAGGGGGAGGTTTGAACGACTTAGTTAACGTCTTAATAGGCTATGTAACCCCTTTTTTGTAGGCACGCGGCGCACAATGAGGCAAAAAAAATAGCCGTGGAAAAATTAATTTTTAGCCTACACTATTCATCCGATTTAAGCGTTTTTTTTATAAAAGCTTTTTAAATTTTGAAAAGATTTGTGCGATTAGATTTTTAAGTTGTCAAAAATTTGTTATTTATCAACAAAGTTAATTTTTTTTCAATTTTCTCCAAATGCCATTTCTTTTAACACATTCAGATTGATCAAAAAAGATCTTAAAACAGTGTTACAACTATATAGGAAAAATGTCTAGTTGATTAGAATAATTGAAAAAAAATTGGTATTTTGTTATTACAAAATTTATAAAGAAAAGTCATTTTTTGGGAGTGGCAATGTTTAGCTCATTGAAATTAATACAATTGGTATAAAATGTGAGTGAAATGAATGTTCGATTACTATAAATAGGCTCAATTTTTATTTACGGAATCAACTAGCGATGCCTTTCCGATGACTCTTTGCCATGATACTTTGCAAATTGACAACAATTATTTATTATTTAAACAATAGTTATAAAAAATTCACGTTGCAACTATTTTTCAATGTATAGGCTAAACTTATCTTGCGGAATTAAGTAAAACTTGTCGGCTTCTATTCGCAGCGTAGCGTAGACAAAAGACAATCGATCAGTGCAACGTACTGATCGTTTGTCTTTTATTTCTGTTATCGAGTTATTATTTTCTGTCCGCTATTATTTGAAATACCTTTCAACCATTTCAAGGATTTTAACGATTTCAACTATTTCGCGTTTTATTTAGTGTTTGTTCAGTTTGTGTTCCGTTTTATTTTCATACAAATATTTAATATTGTTATAAACTATTCTTAGTAAGTACTGCGGTTGAATTTTGTTTTTAACTTTCAGTAGTATTTGAACATTTTGAAGAGAATTTATTTTTTTTTGTAGCTGTGTCTGTTGCTAATTTGATAACTCAGTTTCACAAATATGAATATTTTCGATCTAAAACACAGGGAATCGTCAGATATCTTATTAGTATCGAATTCTAAAGATGCAGACTTCCTGTTTAATTCTTTAAAAGAAAAGTATTTTCTTCCACCATCAGTACATAAGTACATCAGTGCATAACTATTTTTTTGCCTGACTATGCGGTACCTACTTAAACTAATTTTTTGAAAGTTACAAATTATTGCGAGGCCGTGGATTGAAATAGGGTATTCCTATTATCGCATTTCTATTTCCTGTACGCCATTCAAGTTAGTTGATGACCCAATAGAAAAATTGAAATTCCTTTAACTAATTTCTTGAAAGTTACAAATTATTTCGAGGCCTTGGGTTGAAATGGGGCATTTCTATTATCGCATCTCTATTTCCTGTACGCCATTTAAGTTAGTTGATGACCCAATAGAAAAATTGAAATTAGGGTAAAAGTGTAACGAGTGTAAATAATGTTCAATTTTCTGGAAATCGACAGTGTTCAACGAATCGGATTTCTTTCGTTTTATCTTGTATGTCATAGTTTCATGTAGCTCATGTAATTGGCTAATGACAGACATTTTCCTTTGCCTGGAACTCTCTTTCTCTTCCATTTTCCTTCTCTTGTATCACTCTTTAACCCCCTGTCTCTCTCTTTCTCTTCTTCCAATCTTCCGATCCACCCCTTCCACCCTCTTTGCCGAATCTTTTTTTTTCTTTGAAAATCCTGTAGCACGTATCTACCGGCTCGTCGCATCGTTTTCGTAACAAGGGTTGGCAAAGTCACGGGCGAGCACACGTGAGCAATAAACTCACACCCTCACGTAGCCGTTTGAAACTGCACTCGTATAAGTAGGTACGTGGGCCTGTATTTACCAGCGCACAGCAGAGAGGGAAAGAGTGAGAAAGACGAAGAGAAATCCGGAGAGTAGTTCTATTGTTTGGCCGTTCTTTAGAAACTCTCCACATTAGCGACGTGAATTAGTACAATGGCGTTCTCTCTCACTCCTAGTAGTAGAAGTTGGATACCATACTACAAGTCGAGACTTGAGATGTATGTACTTGTACTAGTGTAGCCGTTCCTGCTTCTGTCTTCTGTCTTTGGTCCTCGGAAATTTTTTGCACTCTCTACTCGTTTTGTTCCTCTCGGTTGAGAACAGACATCCCGGAATTCAACTAACGAGGACGAGTGCTGAATACTCCAGAGCGAACTTTAATCTTCCAACCCCGCCAAACGCAGAGTTCAAGATCAACACGAACTTTGGTTATCACAAATATTTCTTTCTTTTCTTCCTCCCATTCAAGACAAAGAAGATTACTCACTTTTTGAGGAAGCAGTTTTGAATTTCAATTTAGACTTAAAACATTGAATTACACAATATCATGTGTATAGTAGGGTTGTCCGTGCGAATGTCAAAAAATAGAATATTCTCCAAATCTTACCCAAATAGGTTAATATTTACCCATTGTTGTAGGCACTTAAAGTTTCCTATAAAATTAACATGCATATTAATTTATTTTATATTTTACCATAATTTATTTGGTACTAGTATGCACCTCGTACTGGTTTCCTCTATACATTAGGGTGGTTCTTATTCTGCTTTTTTTGGAAATCGTTTGCTCCTACTCGTGATTCTGGTACGAATGCCCAAAAACAGAATGTTCTCTAAATTTTATCTAAATCAGTCAATATATATCCACCGTCCCAGATATTTTGAGTTTAGCATAAGATCAACATGCGTTTTAATCAACTTCACTTTTTCCCATTATTCAGTTTATATTAGT
Source organism: Amphibolips quercusostensackenii (assembly GCA_032357855.1). Lineage (NCBI taxonomy): Eukaryota > Metazoa > Arthropoda > Insecta > Hymenoptera > Cynipidae > Amphibolips > Amphibolips quercusostensackenii. The sequence continues at coordinate 717,249 of JAUELO010000352.1, forward strand.
AATCACCTCGTACTGGTTTCGTATGTATACATTATAGAAGAAATCTGTACGAGCTGGATACCAGTACGAACTGTATAGTGGCTAAAAGTGATCGGGTTTTGAAGCGACCTTCTTGTAAAATTTTTCGCGAGTAACAATATTAAAAACAAGTAGTATACTCAGACTTTTTGCCACTTACTTGCTATTTCTGGATTAAAAAAAATGAAAAATGTTTATGACTTTGTTCTTTCAATTGTTTCTTCGATTCGTCAAACTCGTGACTTTAAAACCGCCTGATGATTAATTCTCTTAATCTTCATCAAAAATATATTGTACGTGTTTTTATAGTACTCAAAAAAGTTATCTGTGCATTTGAACAAAAATAGTTAGTATTAACCCGTTGCGCAAAAGTGATAACATTCATTATAAGTTATGTTAGCACCATATTTTCGCGTTTAAATCACACATTAAGTGAAAGTTGCCTTTTGCCCAGTGTTGATATTAACCGATTTTGTTCAAATTTGTAAATAATTTGTGTAGGCATTCGAAAAAAACGGGTAAAGGGGGGTTAAGAGTAAAAAATCTGATTTATGAAAAATAAGGGCCACCCTACTGTCTATGCCTACATAACGAATGCATCATTGTCAGGGTTGGTACAAGACCTGAAACATCTGGAAGACATGCAAATGTCGTGAAATAGTGAAGAAGTTCTGGAAAACCTGGAAAAAACATGGCATTTTGTAAAATTGATTACAGTTTTTTAGTCGTGCCATTTTTAAATTCTTTACCATTGTTTTAGTACTTTACCGCGCAATTTAACTTCTAGATTTATACGAGTTGATTTTTTTTACTAATCAAGATATTATGATCAAGGTGTTTATCACTTTTGGACAAGCCTTCGTGTAATCTTTGAAAACCTTTTAAATTTTGTAAATCTTTTTAAATCTCATAAATCTTTAAAAAAAATTTAAAATTTTTAAGAAATCATCTGATATATATCAAAATTTGTTCTACTCTTTGAAATGTTTGTGAAATACAGAAATCTTCTAAAATCAGTTCAATCCAATTCATTTCCTCTTTATTGACTGCCAGCAGGCACATGTGGCCAATTACTGGGTTCATTTCAGCCTATTCTTTTATCAAAGATCAATGAAATGAATCTTGTAAAAATCTTTGTGTAATCTTTAAAATTTTTTGTAATATTTTGAAATCTTTTGAAATCTTTCTGAAATCTTTGTAAAATACTTTGAAATCTTTGAAGCCTTTAAAATCCTAATATTTGTGAAATCTTTCAAATAATTGCGAAATCTCTGATATTTTTAAATCTTTTGAAATATTTGAAATGTTTGTTAAATCTTTGAAATCTTAGTGAAGCCACTGAAATTTTTATGAAATCTTTTGAAATCTTTTCAATTCAGTTCAGTTTATTCATTTTTGCTGTAAAATCTTTCTGAAATCCTTTAAATCTTCTGAAGTATTTTGAAATCTTTTGAAACCTCTGAAATCTTATTTTTTGTGAAATCTTTGAAATCTTTAAAATCTGAAAATTGTTTTTTAATATTTTGAAATACTTAGAAATGTTTTTCAATTTGTTGAAATCTTCGAAATCTTTGTGAAATCTTTGGCATTTTCTTAAATATATTGAAATATTTTGAAATCATTTCGAATATTAATATTTGCGAAATTTTTGAAAATATTTTGAAATCTCTTGAAATCTTTTTGAAATCTTTAAAATCTTTAAAGTCTACGAAATTTTTAAAATATTTTGAGACATTCTTCAATTTTTTGGAATCTTTGTGAAATCTATTGAATTCTTTTGGAATTTTTAAAATCTTTTTAAAATCTTTGAAATCTTCTGAATTATTTTGAAATCCTTTGAAATCTTTGAACTTATAATAATTGTAAAATCTTTAAAATCTTTAAAATCTGCAAAATTTCGGAAATATTTTGAAATACTTTGAAATATTTTTTAATTTTCTGGAAACATCGAAGTCTTTGTGACATCTTTTTAAATCTTTGACATTTTCTGAAATATATTGGAATAGTTTTAGTTCTTTGAAATTTTTCTGGGATCTTTAAAATCTGCGAAATTTTTAAAATATTTGAAATCTTCTAAAATATTGTAAATCTTTTGAAATCTTTGAAAGCAAAAAAAAATTTAAATAGTTTGAAATATTAAAAAAATGGAATCTTTGAAATGTTCTAAAATATTTTGAAATCTTTTGAAATCTTTGAAATGTTTCGAAATGTTAAAAATTTCGCAATATTTTGAAATATTAAAAAAATATTTGAAATCTTCGAAATCTTTTTGAAATCTATTGACTTCTTTTAATTAATATCTTTGAAGTCTCTCAAATCTTTGAAATCTTCGGATATATTTGAAATCTTTTAAAATCTTTAAAATCTGCGAAGTTGTAAAAATATTTTGAAATATATTAAATTTTTTCGGAATATTTGAAGTCTTTATGTAAACTATAACATTCTTTTGAAATCCTTAAAATCTTTCTGAATTTTCGAAATCTTCTGAAATATTTTAAAATCTTGGAAATTTTAATTAAATGAAATCTTTGAAATGTTTTTAAATCTTATAAATATACATAATTTTATTTATATTTTGAATATTTTAAAATATTTTTGAATCCTTCAAATCTTTATGCCATCTTTAACACCTTAATTTTTGTGAAATCTTTGAAATCTTTTGAAATCTTCAAAATCTGTAAAATTTTAAAAATATTTTGAAGTATATTTAATTTTTTTGAAATCTTTAAAACTTTCGAAATCTTTCTGAAATCTTTAATTTCTTTGCGAATTCTTTGAAATATATTTGGAATATTTTTAATGCACTGGCTAACGTTACAGAATTTTTGCAACTCGAACCCCTTTTCCAGGTCGCTCAGGGCTAACGTTACGAAAAATTCCGAAACCATAGACAGTGCCTATTTTTAAATCTTTGGGAATCTTTGAAATCTTTGAGCAATCTTTAAAATCTGAATTTTTTTGAAATTTTTTTAGTCTTTTGAAATGTTTAAAAACTGGGAAATTTTACAAATATTTTGAAATATATTAAAAATGTTTAGAATCTTCAAAATTTTTGTGAAATCTATTGAATTCTTTTGAAATATTTCAAATTCTTTCGAAATCTATAAAAGTTTTCTCAAATCTTTGAAACATTTTAAAATCTTAGAAATCTTAATTATAGTGAAATTTTCATGATGTTTTGAAATCTTTTAAATATAAAAAATCTACAAACATTTGTTAATTTTTTAAATATTTTAAATATTTTGGAATTTTTGAAATCTTTCTGCTATCTTTGAAATCTTAAATTTTTGTGAACTCTTTGAAATCTTTTGAAATTTGTTGAATCTCCGAAACTTTTAAAATATTTTGAAATATATTTAATTTTTTTTAATCGTTGAAATCTTTTTGAAATCTGTTTTCTTTTGGAATCTTAAAAATCTTTTCAAAATCTTTGAAATATTTTGAAATCTTCGAAATCTAAAAAAACTTAAAAATATTTTGAAACATTAAAAGAAATTGGAGTCTTAGATTTCTTCCTGAAATTTTTTTAATTGCTTCGAAATCTTTGAAGTCTTTTGAAATCTTTGTGAAATCTTTAAAACTTCTGCGAATTCTTTGAAATATTTTTAAGATTTGTAAATCTTTTAGAATCTTTGAAATATTTGTGCAAACTTTGAAACGCTAATTTTCTATGACATCTTTAAAATCTTTTGAAATCTTTGAATTCTGCGAAATTTTATAAATATTTGGAAATATATTTAAATTTTTTTGGATCTTTGAAATCTTTTGATGCTTTTGAAATCTTTTGAAATATCAAAAAAATATTCGAAATCTTTGAAATTTTTCCGAAATCTATTGACTTCTTTTAAAATTTTTGAAGTCTTTCTGAAATTTATGAAATCTTCTGATATATTTGAAATTTTTTGAAATCTTTCAAATCGGCGAAATCTTTGTGAAATGTATTGCTTTCTTTTGAAATATTTCAAAATCTTTGAATTTTTTTATGAAATCTTTGAAGTTTTTGTGTTAATATTTAAAATTTAAATATTTTGAAGTCTGTGAAATTTCCGAAAATCCCTTAAATCTTTTTAAATCTTTGAATGAGAATTGTTCAGAATTCAATAATTTTTTAAAAGTCCTGTACGTTTTTATTAATCAATAACTGTATACGAAAGTGTATCTAAATTAGCCTGCGGTCAGTAGAATATTTTGAAATTGAATTGAATGAACTGGATTTTATTAGAAAATAAGACCTGGAAACCTGGAAAATTCATGGTATTGTGAAACCAAACTTCTGTAGCAACCCTCATTGTCTAGACGCTGAAAGCGTCCAATCTAGGGGTATGGCAAGAAAATTCTTGCAGCTGTGACAAACGACCGTGGTATTACCATTCGACTCGGCGCTGGTTTTAGCGATTAATCGCCACCCTGATAATTAATATCCCGCCTTTCGTTCGCGTACGAAAAGGTCTCACGCCGTTAATTATAAATAGCACGGGGCCGTAGATTCACTGATCAAGAGACTGTCGGAGGTTCAATCTCTTATATTCGAGGCTGCACCTGCAACTTACTTCCTCGTTTTATTTCCTTCATTTCATCTAAAACCGTCTGAAACGGTCTCGCTTTTTAAGAGGACTTGTGTGTGTGTGTGTGTGTGTGTATGGGGGGGGTCAACTATAATTGTTAATAGTTAAAAGTTCAAAACTTGTCTTCTTTAGTTAATATTCTTCTTCGTGAAAATTTATGATTTTGTTTGTAAATTCAACTATTTAGTTAAAAATTCAACTATTTAGTTAAAAATTCAACTATTTGGTGAAAAATCTGCCGGCTTTGTAGCAAATTCTACAATTTTGTTAAAAAGTCATTTTTTTGGTTAAGAATTCAATTGTTGTGTGGAAAATTCGTCTTCTTATGTTGGAAATTCAAAAATTTGGTTTAAAATTTAAGTATTTGGTTGAAAATTAATGTATTTTGGTAAAAACGTCCTTTTTATATGAACAATCATTTTTTGACTGAAAAATTAACTTCCCTTTCTTATTGTGAATTTATCATTTTCTTCAACTATTTGTTTGCAAACTAATATGTTTTGTTTAAAAGGATTCATATTGTGTAGAAAAGTAATTTTCTGGAATGAAAATTCAACTGCGTGTCTGAATGTGTGAACTACTCTGTTAAAAATTAATTCATTTTATTGGTTAAAGATTTATCTCTCTGGTCGAGAATTTAACAACCCCATTTATAAAAAATTAATCTTCTTGGTAAAAAACTCATCTTTCGGATTCAATGCTAAACTCTTTTGTTGAAATTTTATTTTTTTTAGATTCGTCATTTTAGTTGAAAATTCATCTCTTTTGTTGAAAATCCATCATTTTAGTTTAAAATCAATTTATTAAACTAAAAATCTAACTATTCTATTTGCGATTAATAATATGATTATTTTAATTTGAAATTGAACTTTTCTGATTGAAAGTTTAACTATTCGGTTGAAAATTTATGTATTTTGTTTCTAATTTGTCTCCTTTGGTAGAAAATAATTCTTCTTTGCTGAAAATCCATCATTTTTTAGTTGAAAAATAAACTTCTTTTTAAATTGAATTACGTTTTAAAAAAAAGTTTGTTTTTTTTGTTGAAGATTCATCATTTTAGTTGACAATTCATATTTTCAGGTTGGAAATTGAACTGTTTTTTAGAGCATTCGTCTTTTGGCTTAAAAGAATAAAAATTTTGTAGTAAATTAAACTATTTGGTTAAAAGTTAACTTTTTTCAAAAATTTATATTTTTATTGAAAATTTAACTATTTGTTAAAAAATTAAAATATTTTTATGATAACTTAACTATTTAATACAAAAATTAACTTTTATTTTGAAAATTCGTTTATTTTGGTAGAACGTAAATCTTATTGGAGAAAAAGTCAACTTTTTGGTTGAAAATTTAACTAAACGGTTAAAAATTAATTTTTTTGGTTAAAAATTCAACTACTAGGTTGAAAGTAGAACAATTATGTTAAGAAATAAATTTTTTTAAGATTCACGTTTTTGGTTGAAATTTTAACTTTTTTGTCGAAAATGTGTGTTTTTTTTATTAAAAATTAATTTTTTATGTAAAGTTTTAACTATTATTTTCGTCGATTATTATATAGTCTCTGTAAAAATCAATTACCATCAAGGTACACTCTTATTGATTTTAAATTCAGATTTGACACTGTCCCCTATTACACTTTTTTTTTCCTTTTTCAAAGAATTCATCTTTTTTCCTCCTGTTTGGTTAAAAATTAATCTCTTTTGTTGAAATATGTTTCTGAATTACTTTAAACTTAAAATTTAACTGTTTTATTTTTTGTTGACAACTGATATTTTTCATTTAAAATTCATATGTTTTGTTAAAAATTTGTATTTTTTGGTAGAGAATTAATTTTTTTGGTTAAAAATTAATCTGTTTCGTTTGAGGAATGAGGATTCAACTATTTCTTTGAAAATTCGTTTTTTTGGTAAGCTTCAACTGGTTTAAAATCGCTTTTTTTGTAACTTTTTTTTTCAACTAAATATTTGACGATTCCATTTTTGGTTCAAAAAATATTTTTTTTCAGTTGAATTTTCAACTAGTTCAACTATTTTATTAAAAATTAGTCTCATTTGCGTTCAATTTAACCGGTTAAAAATTCGTCTTTTAGTAGAAAATTAATCTTTTACGGCAAAAAAGTCATTTTCCTTAGTCGAAAATTAACTTTTTTGTTTAAAATTCAACGGTCTTCTAAAAACTTCATCTTTTTGGCATGGAAATTGTACTGTTTCTCGTTGAATTTCAGTCTTTTTCGTTGGTTGAAAATGCATTTTTGTTGGTTGAAAATCCATTGATTTTTATGTCATCTTTTTTCGTCGAAAAAACTATTTTTTTTTAAATTCGTATTTTCAGGATTAAAATTCATCTCTTATTGTAGAAAAGTCATCTTTTTTAGTTGAAAATATAATTTTTGTTAAAAATTTAACATTCTTTGAAAAAAATTCTTTTTTTGTCTTGAAAATTTAACTATTTGGTTAAGTGCAACTTATTTGTTAAAATTTTTTTTTTTGAAAGTTTATGTATTTGGTAGAAAATCTTTTCCGCTTGAAAATTGAACAATTTGTTGGAAAATAGTTTGAAAAAAGATTTTGAGGGATTTTAAGGCTCCGTTACTTTTCCGGGTGGAGGGGAGGTCAGAAAAAACTACGGTCTTGAAGGAGTGCGGTGTTGTAAAAATTACCTCTTATTGGAAGTTTACAGAAAATTAATATCCTAACAATAACACCTTCTCAATGATCAATCTGACATTTTTGTGCAAATATTTATAGAGCTACCAATCAGGTTGATTTCAATAAAAACCGGATATGTGATCGTACAGAGTGCAAATTTCGTGATGGATTTGTGAGTAAACGCGTGGAGTTATTAAAACTCTTGCAGTTGTATGAATCTAAAAAATGACGGGAAGAGAAATATGGAAATATATGAGATTTTCTCTCTCTATAAATATACTGCCCTCAGTGAATGTCAATTGATTTATTGGCAGACAATTTTCCGTATATAGGGAACGCCTACAACGTGGAACTAGCAGTTTGTTTAATAAATGTGAAACTTCGACTTCCTATTTGATTCCCCGCATGATTTATGTTTACTCGCTTAAGTTTATTTTACCAGTCTTTCGATTTTTCCTTTTTTTTCATTTACTTGAAAATTTTGGCAAGATATAGTATAGGATGATTCAAAGAAATTAAAAATCGTATATGATTTGGAGGTCCCCTATTGAGTTTTGTCTTTTTTTTTATGTTTTATTATTTTTGTTTTCTCATTGTCTTCAAAATGCACGTATTAACCTCTCGAATACACCCTGTATCATAATGACCCAGGACTATTATTTTTAACATCCTCACTTTAAACAGTTTAAACCATGGCTTACTATGGAGATCATTGGGCTACCTATTGAAAATGGAAAATGTGAAAATGAAAGGTTTTTTCATAAACCACTTATTTTTAAACCATTTTTAAAAAGAAGTTGACACTGATTTCTACACAATATTATTATCCTAACATATGAAGCAATGTTTTAATGTTTGACATCTAAAAATTCTTATATAAACATTTCGAATACAGTCTGGGTCAAACTGACCCGGGACTGCTATTTTAACATCTTCACTTTAAAGCTTGGCTTGATATGAAGATCATTGGGCCATCTAGTGAAAATTATAAATGTCAAAATTAGCAATGTGAAAATTAAAACTGTCTCTGGTGAAGAAATTTTTACAAAAAAGTAAAAAAAAAAGTAAAATCATTTTTACAGGAATCTACAAATAAATATAATAAATTACAACCAAAATTACAGAAAAGTACTACTTTTTTCTATTATTGGTATGAATTTTGTATTTTCTTGCTATTCCCGTGTATATTGTTGTATTTTATTGTAGTTTTAATTTCCTACAAGAATTTATCTGCGACTTCTAAATTTCTAAATTGAGGAAAGTTTAATTAAATTAATTTAAAAAATTTCGGAAATGTTACCATGACAAGGCTTTCTCTATGAGGAAGCAAAAATCTTACGTTTGAAGTTTTTTTTCTTCAAGTGTGTAGCAATCGATCGGACACCATATATGTCTTGAAATTATATGTCATTAAAATTATATCTTTGCAATGTTCTCAATATTTGTCATCCTAGGTCGTGAAAGGACAACTTTTTTACTGCACATAAAAATTGAACAATTAAAATAAAAAAATTTTAATTACGCAAATTAACGGCTTTGAACTAATAATTTTTTAGTTGAAAAGTGTTGAAAACTTCCATTTTATACGCATACATTATTGAGCATTTAAATAAAAAAATTGTCGAGCTTTAATTTTAAAAGTTTAGAATTCAAAAGTATTTCACTTGTGTTGTAATTTGCAGTTTAGTTTTTATTACTTTAAATGGAAAAATTTGTATCATTAAGAGTTCGAATCTTTTCATTACAATGACTGTGATCAATTATTTCTCAATTGTTCATGTTGGAAATTAAAACTCTGTTAAAATACAACAATATAAAAAAAATAGAAAAAAAAGTATAACATTCATCAGAATAATAGAAAAAAGTTGTGTTTTCCTGTGATTTTGGTTGTGATTTATTGCATTTATTTTTAAATTACTGTAAAAATGGGTAAATTTTTTTGTACTTTTTGGTAAAAATTTTTCTAGCGGGGTTGTGCATTTCTGCAATAAACTACCAGTATTCACAACATAATTTGCAGCACAGTTTTCCAATACATATTTCCACTTCTGTGAAGTCTTATATTTTATGTTTGTAAAGATTTGTAATATTCTACAATAATTTACGTAAAATTAAAAGTGTTTTTATAACATTAAACACCCAAATTAAAAAAAAAAAAAACGTAAAATCCTGTAGTTTTCTGTAATACCTAGTCGATTTCTACCACAAAGTAAAAAAACATTAAAAAGTTATTTAAATTTTTGAATTGTAGAAACTTATTATGCTTTATTTTTAATTTTTTTTTGCTTTTTTACAAGAAAGAACAAGAAAAAATAGCCATTTGTATTTGATGGTATTTTTTTGTTAAATTTTGTACATTTTATTACAAAAAAGAACATGTTCCAACAACAAATTACAGTTGTAGACATGTTGTACTTGTAAAAATTTTTCCCACCAGGGGCAAAAATAAAAAAATGTGAAAATTCAAGGTTTTTTCATAAATAACAGATCAAAAAATTTTTTTAAAATAATCAAACATATTAGGCAATGTTTTAATGATCAATGGCTTGAAAATGCATGTATTCAACCTTTTCGTCAAGTGAAAATTAAAAACGTGAAAATTAAAAATTGAATTGAAAGAATGTGAAAATTTAAGGTTATATCCTAAACAACTGATTTTCAAACAATGTTAAAAATAATTTAATGTTTATTTGTTCACAATATTATTATCGCAACATTTTTTTTTAAATAACAGTCATTAAAAAACGATATTACTAGAATAGTACATAATTTAATGAAAATTAAAACTCTTTTTTATGAAAAATAATCATTTTTCTTATTCACTTACCATTTTTCTATAATAAGTAACTTTTTGAAATTTACATATTGTATTCTGTAATTGTTGCATCGTTTGTCAAATTCTTGTAGAAAAATGTGAAAGAAGTAAGATAAAATAATTATTTTTGTTAAAAATGAGTTTACAAGTTTTTTATAAGTGATGTACAATGATGTATCAAAATTTAATATATGAATTTTCAAGTTATTGCGAAAATAAGAATAACAAATAATGAATAAAAAGAACAAAACTCAAAATGATATCCGATTTTCAATATTTTTTAAATAAATTTTTTGACTAAAAAGGTACAACTTATGCTCCTGTGCGTGTTC
>JAUELO010000352.1:793861-810135 GCA_032357855.1 Amphibolips quercusostensackenii
AAAGATTGAAAATTTTGGGCATGATCAATTTAGTAAATCAAAATGTCCAAATTAGTGATTTAACTTGATGATACATTTTATTTCTGAATATTTTCAAACATTATTGATAAAAAGAACATTTTAATTGTTTTTTTTTTCAATAATGGGAAATACTACTGTTCTTAACATTTTGCTACCACACTATAATTTGTAAAAATGGTCGGTACCGATAAAAAAAAAATATCGGTACCGACAGTAAAATTTCTGGGAAAATTTAAAATGATTTGGAAATTTGGAATTTGGAAAATTTCAAGACAATTTTTGTTTAATTTTTGCAAGATTTGAAGAAATATTTGGGAAACTTTGAATTATTTAAAAGATATTTTGAAGTTTTCAAAGTTTTAAAAAGATTAAAAAATAATTTTAAATTTAAAAAGTTTTTAAAAAATTGTGGACAAAATTTAGATTTTTGATAATTTTGACATAAAATTTTAAAGCGCTTTTAGGATTTTTAAAGGATTCAGGAAATTTTTTTTTTTTAATTCCATGAAAGATGGTAATTTTATTTTTATTTTGAAAAGTTAATTTCAAAAAATATTGAAAATGATATCAGCACATTTTAAATGATTACCCAAAATTTCGAAAAACAATGTAGACGATTTAAAATCACAATTTTTCAGTTTTGCAAGATTAAAAAAACTTTGAAAAAATTCGATTAATTTTAAGAGATATTTAGAAGTTTTTAAAAGATACAAAAATAATTTTGAACTTTGAAAGATTTGAGTATATTAAAAACAAAGTGTAGATTTTTGAATTTTTCGAACAAAGAATTTTGAAGGTTTTTAAGATTTTTGGAATGTTTTAAAAAAATAACTTATTGTTTAAAAGTTTTCTGGGAAGGTTTTAAATGATTTTTTTATTTATTAAAATTTATGTTTAAAGAATATTTAAAAAGATTTCAAAATATTCCAAAAGATTTCAGAAATTGTCAAATAAGAATCTAGAAGATTTGAAGACAATTTTAGGTATAATTTGACTCATTTGAAAATATATTTAGGAATTTTAGAATATTCTGTAAAATAAAAATAAAATCATAGAAATTTTCTAGATACTTTTTCGACATATTTGAAATCTTCAAAATCTTTTTAAATTTTGTCGAGAAATCTAGAAAAATTATGTTTATATGGCCCTAAAGCAGATAAAGAAAGAAACTTGAAAAAAAATAGATACTAGAAATTTCATTTTTTGTGATTAAAAATTATTTTTACCTGTAAATTGTAATTTGCCCAATTTTTTTCTTACTTTTTCAACTTAAAAATCTTTTTTGGTAAAAAATTCAATAATTTTGCTGAAAATTCGTCTTTTTTGATGAACTTACATATCTCTTTTTGGTTTAAAATTAAATTTTTATTTGTTAAGAATTCGTTCCTTTTGGTTAAAAATTAAACTACTTTCTGAAAAAGTTCATTTTTTTCGTTAAAAATTCATCTCTTTGGTTGAAAATTTAACTATTTTGTTGAAAATTCGTCTTTTTTAGCAGAAAATTAATCTTCTTCTTTGAAAATTAATCTGTTTAATTGATGATCCGAGTATTTTGTTGAAATTTTTTTTTAATGAATTCAACTGCTTTTTATTCAAAATTTATGTATTTTTGGATTAAAATATCAACTATTACATATTTCATTGAGAATTAATCTTTTTTGTTAAAAATTCAACTACTTGCATGGTGGCCAGTGAATTTATTTTTTGACCGGGATTTTAACAGTTTAAAAAAAAATTACTTGAATTGTTATCTTTTTTAATTATGATATCATTTAGTTTACAATGCGTAATTCGAAAATCTTTTACTCTAAAAATTTTCCATTTCAGATTTTTATTTTTAGGCGTACATTTTTAATTTCAAGAATTTTAAAATGCAGTTTTGAAGACTAAAACTATTAAAAATTAAAAGCGTTTCATGTTGAAAATTTTTGATATAAATATTTTTATCCTATCAACTGTAAAAATAAAGAAATAAATTATTTACATGACGGATGTTGAAAATTTTCCATAAAAATATTTTTATTTTATCAACTGTAAATATAAATAAATAAATTATTTTTATGATAGATCTATACTTTAAGTATTAAAAAGTAAGCAATAATTGATTTGACAAAATGATTCTAAATCCATTCCAAAGTTAAGAATTTCCAGATTTTAACGTTAAAAATTAAACTGGTTTAATTCGAAAGTCTAAGTCATAAAAAAAATGTAAACGTCCGATTGAAACTTTATTAAATATTTTCAACTTATAAATAACGTAATAATAATATATTCGTAATTAAAGGCTTTTATTACATTTAAAATATTGTTCCACTCTAAAATATTTAATTTTAACCCATTCAATTTGAAATTTTTTAATTAAAAAAAAGAATAATTATTTAATATTTAGCAATATTTGACTGTTTATTTAAGTCCAGTCAATTTGTTTGCTTTGTAAGTAAAATTGTTACATGTTGATGTATAAATAACAATTAAACACTTATTATGTGTGGAAAGAGTTTGAGTAATTTTAAAAGATATTCAGAGGTTTTGAAAATATTCAAATTTAATTTGAAACTTAAAATGATTTCAATTAATTTAAACGAAATGTATGTACCGACGAAATTCGGCTATTCGTGCCTAAATTTCGGTGCAAATAGTCACAGCCTAATTAAAAAAAATGTAGATTTTGCAGATTCCAAACAAAAACTTTAGAAGCTTCTTAAGAATCGCAAAAGACTTCAACAGAATAAAAGCGCTTTTTTAAGATTCTTGGAAAATTGAAAATAATTTTTTATTTTGAAAAACTATTTTAAGAGAATATTTTTTAAAAGATCTTAATAGATTTCGAAAAGTATCAAAAAAGAATCCGGAGGATTTTAAGAAATTTGTAAAAAATTTGCAGAATTTTTAATAAAAATTGTAGGAAAAATTCGATTCATTTTAAAAGATATTCAGAAGTTCTGAAAAAATTTCAATAATAATTTTAAGTTTAAAAAAAATCAAAATATTTACTTGATTTCTCAAGATTTTATAATAAAAATTTAAAGCTTTTTAAGGATGTTTAGACTTTTAAAAATAAAAGTAATTTAACTTCTATTTTAAGAAGTGTTCAGTTAATTTTTTTTTTTAATTTTTTATGTTTCTAGCTCAAAATCACTTAAAATAATATAATTTTGAAAATTTTAAAGTTCATTGATTGATTCTTCAATTTGGAACATTGAAAATGATAACATGGATTTATATTTTTAAAACTGGATCTGAATCTTTGAACTGTATAATTTGTAAAATTTAAAATTCTAAAGTTTGCAGTTTATCTGCATTCCATTTGAAATTGCTTAATTGAAAAGTGTTAGTACCTTCCATTTTATACGTGTAAATTATTGAGCATTTCAATACAACATTTTTAAATGGAAAACTTTCAACTTTAATTATAAAAGTTTAAAATTCAAGGGTCTCACTTGGAGTGCTCTAATTTGTAGTTTATTTTTTATTACATCAAATGGAAAACTTTTTAGCTTTAGAGTTCGAATTTTTTAATTTCATTGACCGTGAAAAATCTTTGCAAACTGTAAATAAAACAGGAAATGACCGCGAACTTTTTTCTACGATTAAAGCGGCCACCCTGTACTTAATTAAAAGGTAAAAATTCAGTTTATAATATAAATTAATGAAACAGTAATCCAAAACTGTTATTCAAAAACATTTTTTCATTTATTTAGAGATTATTTTTTAATATGTTTTCATTTATTATTATATTTTATTTGGTTATGTTGTTGAAAGGCATGAAATTAATCACTTATTTAAAAATTGTTAAATTAGGTAGCCTTTACTTTTTTGTGCTCGCAACCTGAAAGCAAATAAAATTACTTTGATACCCAAGCCTAATATGACAGCAATTCATTCATCTCGCACCGAATGAAACTTCTCATAAAAATACGTAGAATCTATTTTTAATGAAAATAAAAAGAATTAATGATTAGACAGCTTTTAAGCCAACAGTTGAACGAATCGAAGGGTCCAGTGAAAAAATAGTGAAAGCAATTTAATTCCTTGAAAAATGATAATCTGTCAGCGGTCAAAATTTTCATCGTCATGTCAGCAACATATTTTTCTATTTTTTAATTCTAAAATAGAAACTTAGTGCAAATGGACTAATTATAAAACTAGTTTTTAATATTGTCACTCATAACAAAATACGACAGAACTTTTGTTTTAAAACCCAGTCACTTTTTTCCTTATTCAGCTCGTACTGGTATCCACCTCTCGATGGTTTCCTCTATCTCAGTTTGATCTGCAGGAAAATGATCCAAAAACTAGATTTTAATATTGCCACTCTAAAAAAATACTACAGAACTTTTCTTTTAAAACCCAGTCATTTTTCCATTGTTCGATTCTTTCTGGTATCCACCTCGTACTTTTTTCCGCTGTATAATTTTATCTGCAACAAAATGATCCAAGAAAACTTGTTTTGAATATTTTCACTCTAAAAAAATACTTCAGAACTTTTGTTTTAAAACTAGTCACTTTTTTCCGTTATTCAGTTCGTTTTGGTATCTACCTCCTACTAGTTTCCCCTAAATAATTTTATCTGTAACAACATGATCCAAGAAAACTCGTTTTTAATATTTCCTTATAAAAGATTCTGCAGAACTTTTGTTTTAAAACCTAGTGACTTTTTCCATTATTCAGCTCGTGCTGGTATCCAATTCATACTGGTTTCCTCTATATCAATTTAATCTGCAGCAAAGTGATCCAAGAAAACTTTTTTTTAATATTGACATCCATAAAAAATACTACAGAACTTTTTTTAAACCCCGTCACTTTTTTTCATGACTCAGCTCGTACTTGTATCCACCGTGTACTGATTTTCGATATATAATTTTGTCTGCAACAAAATGATTTAGGAAAACTCGTTTTTATAATTGACACTCATAAAAATATACTACAGAACTTCTATTTTAAAACCCAGTCGCTTTTTCCCGTAATTCAGTTCGTATTGGCATCTACCTCCTACTGGTTTTCCCTATATAATTTTATCTGTAACAACATGATCCAAGAAAACTCGTTTTTAATATTTTCACTCATAAAAAATTCTTCAGAACGTTTATTTTAAAACCTAGTGACTTTTTCCATTATTCAGCTCGTACTGATATCCAACTCGTACTGGTTACCCCTATATTAATTTTATCTGCAGTAAAGTGATCCAAGAAAATCTGTTTTTATTATTGACAGTCATAAAAAATACTACAAAACTTTTGTTTCGAACCCCGTTATTTTTTTCCATTTTTCAGCTCGTACTGGTATCCACCTCGTACTGATTTCTGATATATAATTTCATTTGCAACAAAATGATTCAAGAAAATCCCTCTTTATTATTGAAACTTATAAAAATATACTACAGAACTTCTATTTTAAAACCCAGTTACTTTTTTCCATTGTTCAGTTCGTACTGATATCCACCTCGTACTGTTTTTCCCTGTATAATTTTATCTACAACAAAATGATTTAAGAAAACTCGCTTTGAATATTTTTACTCATAAAAAAATACTACAGAAGCTTTGTTTTAAAACCTAGTCACTTTCTTCCATTATTCAGTCTGTGCTGGTATCCATCTTTTACTGTTATCCCCTATATTAATTTGATTTCCATCAAAATGATCCCAGAAAATTCGTTTTTAATGTTGACACTTATAAAGAATACTACATCACTCTTATTGTAAAACCCAGTCACTTTTTTTCGTTATTTAGCTCGTACTGGTTTTCCCTATATAATTTCATCTGCAGCAAAATGGCCTAAGAAAACTCATTTTTAATATGGTCACTCAGAAAAAAATACTACAGAACTTTTATATCATAACTCAGTCACTTTTTTCCATTACTCAGCTCGTACTGATATTAACCTCGTACTGGTTTCTCCTTTATCAATTCGATCTACAACTAAGTGATCCAAAAAACTCCTTTTTAATATTGCCAATCATAAAAAATACTACAGAACTTTTTTAAAGATCCCGTTTATTTCTCCCATTATTCAGTTTGTACTGGTTTCCGGTTCATACTGGTTTCTGATGCATAATTTTATTTGCAACAAAATGATTTAAGAAAACTCGTTTTCATTATTGACACTCATAAAAATATACTACAGAACTTTTATTTTAAAACCCAGTCACTTTTTTCTATTGTTCAGTTCGTACTGATATCCACCTTGTACTGGTTTCCACTATATAATTTTATCTACAACAAAATAATCCAAGAAAAATCGCTTTGAATATTTTCACTCATAAAAAAATACTACAGAAGCTTTGTTTTAAAACCTCGTCACTTTTTTGCATTATTCAGCCCGTACTGGTGTCCATCTTTTACTTTTATCCCCCGTATTAATTTTATTTGCAGAAAAATGATCCAAAAAAATTCGTTTTTAATATTGACACTTATAAAGAATACTACAGAACTTTTATTGTAAAAGCCAGTCACTTCTTTCCATTATTCATCTCGTACTTGTATCCAACTCTTACTGGCTTTTCCTATATTAATTTAATCTGTAACCAAGTGATTCAAAAGAACTCTTTTAATATTGCCACTCACAAAAAATACTACATAACTTTTTTCCAAACCTAGTCACTTTTTCCTATTATTCAGCTCGTATTAGTTTTCCCTATATTATTTTGATCTGCATGAAAGTGATCCAAGAAAACTTGTTTTTAATATTTCCACTCAGAAAAAAAATACTATAGAACTATTATTTTAAAACCCAGTGACAATTTCCCATTATTTAGTTTATACTGGTATCCACCTCGTACTGGTTTCATCTATATGATTTTATCTGCAGCAAAATGACCCAAGAAAACTCGTTTTTGATATGGTTATTAATACAAAAACTTTTCTTTTAAAACCAAATCACTTTTTTCCATTATTCATTTCGTACTGGTTTTTCCTAGATCAATCTGACCTACAACAAAGAGTTTCAAGAACACTCATTTTTACTGACACTCTAAAAAAATACTTCAGAACTTTTGTTTTAAAACTAGTCACTTTTTTACATTATTTATCTCGTACTGGTATCTACCTCGTACTGGTATCTACCTCGTACTGGTATGTACCTCGTACTGGTTTCCCCTATATAATTTTATCTGCAACTAAGTGATCCAAGAAAACTTATTTTTAATATGCCACTTTGAAAAAAATACTACAGAACTTGTGTTTTACAACCCAGTTACTTTTTTCCGTTATTCAGCTCGTACTGGTTTCCCCTATTTTTTCAGGTACTCTGAACTTGTATGGAGTGACGGTGTTCAATTTCTTCGTTCTAGCTTTTAGGAAAGAGGGAGCGATGCTCTAACATGGGAAGTAAACCAGCATGATTAGGTCAATCTACTTATCGAACGAGGGTGCACTCTTGGTCCCTAATTCGTTTGATTAATTAGCTGTCGTGTCATTCTCCTTCAACAGATTGAACATGTGATATCTCAACTCCAGTGACACATTTCTAAAGCCCGCTTCGCCAGTTTAATCTTCTCTTTAATATATCAAATTTTATAAAACACAGGGTTCACAGTCCATCTCCTTTTATACCTGATCTCCACTTCTCCCTCTTAAATCCTAAAAATCCTCTGAAACACTTAAAATCAAGAATTTCGACCTAATTTTCCTCTTTTCTACAAGGTTTCGATTTTTTTTTAGAATCATAAACAGAAATACAAAAAATTATAAGACAATGCGCTTTAAAAGAGATAATTTTTGATGATACCTATTAAAAATAATTTATATTATTATATTTTATTATAATAGGTCAATTAATTATTTGAATAAAGTTAATCTAGGTACTGATATTGAATTAAAATTAAATGTTTCAATTTCCTAGTATTTCAAGTAAAAATATTGCATTTTTTACAAAGTAGATAAATTTTTTACCAAGTAGTTAAATTTTCAACCAAAAAGGTGAATTGGGAACAAAAAAATTGACCAATTAAATTTGCAGTAAAATCCAGTTATTTACAAGAACAAAAAATGTAATTTTCAAGAAAAAGTGTAATAGTTGATATTTCCACCAAAAAATATTGTAATTTTCAATTAAAAACAGTTGCGTTTATAGAAAAACGTCTTTTTAGCAAATTAGTAGATTTTTCAACAAAATAATGGTTGAATTTTCAAGACAGAAAGAAAAATTTTCTACATAACAGATGAATTTTCATACCTAAAATATCAATTTCCCACAAGAAGTTCATTTTCAACCGAAGAGATAAATTTTCAACTAAAATTATGAATCTCCAACCAGAAAATAAATGTTCAACAAAACAGTATATTTAAAAAAAAAAAGGTTGAATTTTTAAGGCAGATGCACAAATTTTGTACAAAACAGTTAAATTTTAAACCTACAATATGAATTTCCAACAAAAAAGTTCATTTTCAACCGAAGAGATGAACTTTCAACTAAAATAATGAATCTCCAACCAAAAATTAAATTTTCAACAAAGTAGTTGTACTTTTAACAGAGTAGTTTTACTTTCAACAAAGTAGTTTTACTTTTGATCAAGTAGTTGAATTTTTAATCAAAAAATATGAATTCTCAATGGAAACCGTGATAGTTAATATTTTACCAAACGAGATTTTAATTCTAAATGAGAAACAGTCAGACTTATAAAAAAGACTGCATTTTGAAACAATAGTCGATTTTTGAACAAAATTATTGAATTCTCAGGACAAAAAGACACATTGGGATTCTTGCGACAGGATTCTCTCATCACTCATTTTTTCTGTTAGCGTTTTACCGCACATATTGTGCAGGAGTTTCATGCCAGTGGCGTTCATTTTACTTTCAACTTTTTCTTTTAATTTCAAATAAAATTCTTTTTTTTCGGTTCCATAAAAATACAGCTTTTTCAAAAAATAGTAGATTTTCAACCAAAATTGTTGAATTTTTAAGTCAAAAAGACACATTAGGTTTCTTGTGAGTGGATTCGCTGAATTTGTCTATTAGCGTTTTACCGCACACATTGTACAGGAATTTAATGCCAATGGCGTTCATTTAACTCTTATTTAACTCTCAAGACAAAAAGACACATTGGGATTCTTGTGAGAGGATTCTCTCATCACTTATTTTTTCTGTTAGCGTTTTACCGCACATATTGCGCAGGAGTTTAATGCCAATGGCGTTCATTTTACTCTCAATTTTTGCTTTTAAGTTTTAATGAAATTTTTTTTTTGGTTTCATAATTTTTGGCTTTTTAAGAAAATAGGAAATTTTTAACCAAAATTGTTGAATTTTGAAGCCAAAAAGACACATTAGGTTTCTTGTGAGTGGATTCACTAAATTTGTCCATTGGCGTTTTACCGCACACATTGTACAGGAATTTCATGTTAATAGCGTTCATTTTACTCTAATCTTTTTTTTTATTTTAAGTGAAATCCTATTTTAGTTTCGTAAAGAAAACGGCTTTTTTAAAAAATAGTAGATTTTTAACCAAAATTGTTGAATTTTCAAGACAAAAAGACACATTGGAATACTTGTAAGAGGATTCTCTCATTGCTGACTTTGTCCATTAGCGTTTTACTGCACATATTGCGCAGGAATTTCATGCAAATCGCGTTAATTTTACTCTCATGTTTTTCTTTTAATTTTAAATAAAATCCTCTTTTGGTGGCATAAGAATACAGCTTTTTGAAAAAATAGTAGATTTTTTAAAAAAATTGTTGAATTTTTGAGCCAAAAAAAAAACAATTTTCTACAAAACAGTTGAATTTTCAACTTGAAAAGACAAATTTTTATCAAAGCCATTACATTTCTAACAAAAAAGAATGATTTTATACCTAAGTTTTTGAATTTTCAACAAAATAATTTAATTGTCATTCAAATAATAAATTTAAAACCAAAAAGATGAATTATCAGCCAAAAAGATTCACATAACTTCCCACCAAGACTTTTTAACCAAAGAGGATAATTTTCAACAAAAATGATGAACCTTTAACCAAAAAAAATTAATTTTAAGAGATGTTTAAATTTTATTCAAGTAGTTGAAAGTATGAATGCTGATTGAAAAATGTAACAGTTAATATTTCTACAAAAAAATTTTAATTTTTAATAAAAAATCGTTAAATACTTAGATACGTAGATTTTTTAACAAAATTTTTCGAATTAGCAAGCCAAAAAGACAAATTTTCTACAAAACAGTTAAATTTTTAACGTAAACATATGAATTTTTAACAAAAAATATGACTTTTTAAAAAATTAGTTAAACTTTCCGCCAACTAGTTGAACTTTCAATTAAAATTATAAATCTTCAACCGAAAACAAATATATTTTTGAAAAAGTGTTTCAGCTTTCAGCTAAGTAGTTGAATTTTCAAAGAAAAATATTATCAAAACAGATTAGTTTTCTGTCAAACAGTTGCATTAATAATAAAAAAAAGATTAATCTTCTGACATAAGAAATCAATTTTAAAACCAAAGACAAATTTATAACGAAATAGTTGAATTTTCAACCAAACAGTATTTTTCAGTCAAAAAAGGAATACAGTTTCTATCAATCTATTGAATTTTCAACCCAAAATAATAAAGTTTTTACGCAAAATTTAATTTTCAACCAAAAATTATTTTTTAGTCAAGAAAGGAAGAAAATTTCAATCAATCTATTGAATTTTTACCCCAAAATAATAAATTTTCCACAAAAAAGTTAATTTTTAACCAAATATTTGAATTTTCTACGGAAATAGTTGGATTTTCGGCCAAGAGTATGACTTTTTAGCCAAATCGTTAAATTTTTGATAAAATAATTCAACTTTTAAACAAATAAAAAAAATTTTCCCAAAAAATATGAATACTCAACTAAAAATATAAATCCTATTAGACTTTTCAACCAAAAAGAAAATTAACTTTCGACCGATAATAGTTTAATTTTTTTATTGGATTTTATTCATTCATTTCGCGTTTAAGTAGAATAACGAGAAAAGGGGGAAAAGAGGGGAATAGAGGAAAAACCGTGAAGCCTGCCATTAGTAAATAGGAATTTTAATTTATTTTTAATACTTTTAAAATATAAAAAGTAGCGTATATTAGGACCCTCTAATAAAGAGTAATTAATTGGGAGTAGATTATTTATTACATGGCTTTGTTTTACATGTTATCAAACTGCCTATTCAAAAAATGGTTTTATTCCTAAATAATAATTGTTGTAATTTTTATTATTTACAATATAATCTTTTTTGTCTGACATTAAAAAATGTTTTGAACATCTAAGACTTTTCAACTGATAAAAATACATAATACATTTAAAAAATTTAAACTTGAGTACTTTTCAACTTAGTTGTTTATCTTTTTATATTTATATTTTTTTAATTAAAAATCGCTTATTAGAAGTTAAATACATTAAATTCGTAACAAACAAAAAAGTGGGAGAAAAAGGAAAAAGTTAGCCAAAACCAACTTTTCACTTTTTCATTAAAAAAAAATTGTTTATCTGTTTTTCAATCCTTTATCATTTAAAATTTTTTTCTGATGTGTTTTTATCAGTGAAAGTGAAAGTAAAAGTTTTTAATAATAAACTAAATCCTATTTTAATCCTTTTTTTTTAAACATCCGTTTTTTTCCTTAAAATTGAACTAGCAAACCGCTAAAAAAATGTAACCAGATTTTTAAAATTTCTGTAAATCTAGGGCATGTGAGCTTATAATACCATATATTTTGTGATGAAGCACATTATCTGCACGTATAGCGTAACGTTAATACCTCGGTAATTCATTCTAAATCCAGTAAATGAATCAACGGCTTCAGTTTGATATACGTCTTCTGAGAAATAACCACAGTCATTACCATATCCTTGAAGTGGTAAAAGTATGAAAATTTAAATTTTTTAAGCCTTTAACCGTAACTGTAAGCTTCGGTAATTAATGAAACTGCTCTAAATCAGAGGAATAATAAGGGAATAAATTCTTTCAAATTAATTTAATTTATATGTACCTACCATATTGAATTCATTATAAAACGCTTTATATTCCTAAGATTCCATGTGGAAACATATTATATTTTTAACAAAATAGTTTAATTTTCAACCCAAAAAAGATTTTTTAAAGGAGATTAATTTTCAACCCAAAAGGACAAATTTTCCAAATCTAGATTAATTTTTAAAAAACAGTTACACTAACGTACAAATAGTTAAACTTTAAAGCAAGAGAAACAAATTTGGGAGAAAATAGTTGAACTTTTAACCAATAGTTAAATTTTCAAGCCAAAAAGACGATTTTTTTTGAAGACAGGTGAATTTTTAACAAAAAAGTTAATTTTTAACTAACCAAGAAGATTAATTTTCTACCAAAAGGTGAATTTTCAAAAAAAATATTAAAATTTTCAATACAATTAATTAAACTTTTAACAAAATAGTTTAATTTGTAATCAAATAGCCGAATTTTTAACCTAAAAAGAAGAATTTTCGACAAAAAGTTGAATTTCCTACCCAAAAAAATAAATTTCCAACAAGGAAGTTAATTTTTAATCAAGAAATATTAATTTTTCTACTAAATAGTTAATTTCTCAACTTATAAAGGATAAATTTTTGACCAAAAGTGGAATATTTTAATTTTTAGTAAAGAAATTAGTTTTGAACAAAAAAAGACACGAATTTTTAACAAAATAGTTAAATTTTTAAATAAGTAGTTTAATTTTTAACTAAATAGTTAGAATTGATGCCAAAATAGTTCAATTTTTAACAATGAAGTTAATTAACAACAATATGGAGGAAGTTAACTAAAATAATGAATTTCCATCCAAAGATATAAATTTTTTTGGAAAGCACATAGTTCAAGTTCAAAGCAATCAGTGGATTTTTTAACCAGAAAATACGAATTCTCGACTAAAAATGTAATGGTTTATGTTTCATATAAAAAACTCTTTACTTTTAATTCAAAAACAGTTGAATTTGACCAAAAAGGACGAATTTTTAACCAAATAGTTGAATCCTCAACCAAAAGCAGCTTAATTTTCAATCAAATCGTTAAATTTCCAACCAAAAAGGATAAATTTTTAAGCAAGAAGAATAATTTTCTGCGTAAAAGGACGTGTTTTCAACAAAATGCATAAATTTTCAACTAGATAGTTAAATTTTCGACTAAAAAACATAAGTTTTCAACGAAAACATGGAATCGTTGAATTTTCAGTTTAAAAAATTGATTTTGATCCAAAAACAGAAACGGAACGAATCTTTAAAAAGATGGATTTTGAAATAAATATAATAATATTTAATTAAAAAGATGAATTTTCCGCCAAGAATATTAATGTTCTACTAAAAAAGACGAATGCAAAAAAATGTTTGAATTTTGAAGCCAAAAAGACACATTTTTACAAAACAGTTGAATTTGAAACCGGAAATTATAATTTTTCAACAAAAAATTTTATTTTGTACACAGTACTAAAGTTTTCGAATAAATAGTTTAATTTTTACGTAAATAGTTAATATTGCTACCGAAATAGTAAAATTTTCAACAAAGAAGTTAAATAACAACCGAATGGGGAATTTGAATAAAATGATAAATCTTCATCTAAAAAAATCAATTTTCTTTGCAATGTCACGTGAGTGCAAAGCAATTTTAATTTTTAAACGAAAAAGATGAGTTCTCCACAAAAAGTGTAATAGTTGATATTTCAATCAAAAAAAAATTCCATTTGAATAAAAAATAGTTGAATTCAACCAAAAAGACGAATTTTCAACAAAGTCGTTAAATCTTCATAAAAATAGTTGAATTTTCAACTAAAAAATATAAATTTGCATAAAAAAAAGTTAAATGTTTCACCAAACAAGTCGATTTTAAACTCTGAATGGAATAGTTAAATCTTTAGTTGAAAAAATTAATTTTCAACCAAACAAACAGGAATTCACAACAAAATAGTACAATTTTTATGCAAAGAAATCAATTTTTATATGAAATAATTAACCTTTAACCAAAAAAGACAATTTTTCAACAAAATATGAAAATTTTCATCCAAGCACATAAATTTTGAACCAAGAAGATTAAATGTCTATCAAAAAAGATAAATTTTTTTACAAGAAATAGAATAGTTAAATTTTCAGTTAAAAAAAAATAATTTTTAATAAAAGAAACTAATTTTCTATCAAAGAAATGAATTTTCAACAAAAAAGTTAATTTTTTACGAAAAAAGATTAATTTTTAACAAAATATGTATTTTTCAAATCAAATTTTGAAGTTTTTAAGAAATTTTTAAACTTAAAGTGAAATTTTTAACCTATTAGTTAAATTTTTAACCAAAGAAAAAAAATTCAACCAGGAAGATTTATATTATACTATAAGAGACAAAATTTCAATAAAATACAGAAATTTTTAACAAAACAGCTGAATTTTTAACTAAAGAAGATAAATTTTAAACCAAGCATGGAATAGTTTGGTTGTCAGTGTAAGAATTAATTTTCAACTAAAAAAAAATTTTTGACAAAATACTTAAATTTCAAGCAAAGATATTAGGTTGAAATATAATAATGAATCTTGAACAAAAAAGTAAATTTTTAACCCAGAAGTTGAATTTTCAACTCAAAAGATAAATTTTCTATAAAGAATACAATATTTCAATAACATAAAGAAAATTTCTAACAAAATAGTTAAATTTTCAGAAAATAGATGAACTTTCAACCAAAGAGATGAATTTTTTATTAAGAAAATTAAGTTTCTATCAAAAAAGATAAAATTTCGGCAAAACATAGAATAGTCAAGTTTATAGGCCAAAAAATTAATTTTTAACTAAAAAGACTAATTTGTAATCAAAGAAATGAATTTTCAACCAAAATGACTAATTTTTAACAAAGTGCAAGAATTTTCAACCAAATTTTGAGTTCTTAAAGGAATTTTTAACCTAATAGCTAAATTTTCCACCAAAGAAATGAATTTTCAACCATGAAGGTGAATTAGTCACCAAGATGATTAATATTTTACCACAAAATACAAAGTTTCAACAAAATACATACATTTCTAACTGAATAGCTGAATTTTTAACTGAAGAAGATAAATGTTAAACCAAAAATGGAATACTTAGGTTTTCACTTTCAGTACATTAATTTACAACAAAAAGTTGTCAACAAAATAGTTAAATTTTGAACAACGAAAAAGGTCTTTCAACTAGGTTTTTCATCAATCAAAAAAATGAATTGGCAACAAAGTAGCTTTAATTTCAACTAAGCAGTTGAACTTTAAACCAAAAAAAGTTTTTCCTCTAAATTTTCAACTTTTAGAGTTAAATTTGACATATTGCAGGATCAAGGTATAAAGAGTGGCTCAAATTTTGAATAGAACTAGGAAAAATTAACCGTTTGTGGTAGGTTTTAATTTTTAAAACTATTATTTGAATGTAAATAATGCTATGAAGATATAGCAAAATTATTTTTATTCTTTTTTTTTATTTATCATAAAAATACTATTTTGACTGTTAATTAAGAATAAAGTTACTGACTTGTGCTTACGTCAAATATAACTTGAAATACTTTTGTATGCATCTGCTTTGATTAAATAAAATGTTACATTATGGATCTGGATTTTTTTTTAAGTTTAATTATGCGCATCCATAAATGTTACGTTTTTCTTTCCTATGAAATTGAAAAATAAAATTTCGATACAAAAATATAATAATTTAATACATCCATGTGACATATATGTCTAGAAAACCTGGTAAATTGAATCTTATAAAAAATTCGAATCAAACTCAAATAGTCGAATATAATTTTACTTCAATAAATAGTTCGTCCGAAATACCTTGAAAATTTATTTTTCATGTTTTTAAATGTTAAAAATAATATTATGAGTTCGGTGTCGAACAATTCCACACGCGGCGAGTTATATTTTGTTAATGAGAAAAATAATCTGCTAATTGTAAAGAATTGTAAGTAAATAAGAAAAGTGTGAATCATATTGAATTTACTGGAATTTCCTCGCTATAATAAAGAAACTTCTGTAAATCATATACGTTTTTAAATCATATACAATTTTCTGTATGTAAAAATGCCAATTCTGCCAAAATTCCAAATTGTTTCTTTGGAAAAAGGCAGTAATTGAAAATGTAACGGTTTTTGGTATCAGTTACGTTTTTTAAGCTGATGATATCTCAACGATTTCTGTGATACAAAAAAATTAATTTTTTAATTGTTTATAGTTACTGCTTTTTCACGTGAAAGTATATTAAATTTTATTTATATCAGCCTCCCTCTGGAAATTATTGAATTCCAGTTGGAGAAAGGAAATTATTTTTTTTGTGTGCAGTATGTGTAATTAATAGTGAGCGTTTGAA
>JAUELO010000352.1:916459-931819 GCA_032357855.1 Amphibolips quercusostensackenii
GTCACTGGAAAAAAACCCGACAGGTCGATGTAATTTTTTAGGGTTTTGGTTCGGTTACAACCAATTCTCCTGGTCCCATTTTCCTCGACCAAAAAACAACGATTTTAAAATAAAACAGATACTTTTTCAACCACAGAGATCAATTTTTCATCAAAAGTGGAATAATATAATTTTCAGTTCAAATCTTAATTTTTAACAAAAAAAAAAACGAATTTTTAACAAACTACTTGAATTTTTTACCGAAGAGGTGAATTTTAAACTGAAGTTATGAATCTTCAACTGAAATAGTTAGATTTTTAGTTAAATAATAAATTCCTAACCGAAAAAAACGATTTTTAAATAGAATAGGCATATTTGTACCAAAGAGATGAACTTTCAACTAATAAAGATAAATGTTCATCCAGATATTTTAATTTTTAACTAAAAATTACTAAGCTTCTATCAAAAATGGAGTAGGTTAATTTTTAGTTCAAAATTAATTGTCAATCAAAAAACAACAAAGAGATGAATTTTTAACTGAAAGAGATCAATTTTCCACCAAGCAGTTGAATTTTAAATTAAAAAGGATCAATTTTCCACCAAAAAAGGAATAGTTCAATTTTTAATTAAAAAATTTATTTTCAGCAAAAAAAATTTTGAATTAGTTAAATTTCCAGTAAAGAAATAAATCCTCAACCAAAAAACAACGATTTTTAACAAAATCGTCACATTTTCAAACAAAGAGACGAATTTTTAACTAAAACGAAGAATCTTTAAACAAAAAAATGACTCAACAAAATAGTCTGATTTTTTACAAAGTAGATTCATTTGTAATCAAAATAGATCAATTTCTAACCCAAAATGTGTAATAGTTGATATTTTAACCAAAAAAGATGAATTTTCAAAAAACATTTCAATCCTCAACCAAAAAGATAAAATTTTTACAAAACAGTTGAATTTTCAACCAAAAAACATTTCAACCAAATGGTTGAATTTTCAAGAAGAAACATGAATTTTTAACCGAATACTGAAATTTTAGAGTAATAAAAGATACAATTTGAACCAAAAATGGAATAGTTACATTTTCACTTGAACAAATTAATGTTTTACGCAAAAAAGAACGAGCTTTCAACCAAAGAGATAAATTTTCATTAAAAATAAAGAATCTTCAAACCAAAAAATGACTTTTCAACCAAATTGTTTATTTTTTTACAAATTTCACTAAATTTTAACCAAAAGAGATAAATTTTAAACGCAAAATGTAAAAGTTGATATTTCAACCAAAAAAGACTAATTTTTAACAAACTGAATTCAATCCTTAAACAAAAAAATGAATTTTTCACAACATTTTTTAATTTTCAACCAAAAAGGAAACTTCATAACAAAATTGTTTCATTTTCAATCAAGTAGATTAGATTTCAACCAAATAGTTGAATTTTAAACTAAAAAATGTATGTGTTTAACAAAAAACAGAACAGTCACATTTTCATTCAAAGAAATTAATGTTTTGCGCAAAAAAAGAAAATTTCAACCAAATAATAAATTTTTAACAAAATATTTCAATCCTCAACTAAAAAGACGATTTTCTCACTAAACAGTTGAATTTTCAACCAAAAAGGATATTTTTCAACACAATGGTTTATTCTTTAATCAAGTAAATTAGATTTCAACCAAATAGTTGAATTTTCAAGCGAAAACATGAATTTTTAAGCAAATAGTTGAATTTTAAACTAAAAAGAAAGATAAATTTTCACCAAAAATGAGTAAGTTACATTTTCAATTAAACAAATTAATATTTCACGCAAAAAACGAATTCCCAGCTAAATATTCTAAGTTTCAACCGAACAGATGAATTTTTAACTAAAATAATGCATCTCCGAGCAAATAATGAAATTTAACCAAATATTTCAATCCTCAACTAAAAAGACGAATTTTTCACAAAACAGTTGAATTTTCAACAAAATATTTCAATCTCAAACAAACAAAAAAATAAATTTTTTACTAAACAATTAAATTTTCAACCAAGAAGGATACTTTTTAACAAAATTGTTTAATTTTCAATCAAGTAGATTAGATTTCAGCCCAATAGATAAATTGTCAACCTGCAACAGGAATTTTTAAGCAACTAGTTAATTTCAAACTAAAAAAGATACATGTAAAAAGGAATAGTTACATTTTCATTTAAACAAATTAATTTTTGAGGCAAAAAATGCATTTTCAACCAAAGAGATGAATTTTTAACTAAAATCATGCATTTCTAACCAAATAATGAATTTTCGACAAAGTATGTAGTTCAATTCTCAAACAACAAAAAACATGAATTTTACACAAAATAGTTAAATTTTCAACCAAAAATGATAAGTTACATTCTCATTTAAAGAAATTAATGGCTACTCAAAAAATGAAATTTCAGACAAATATTTAAATTTTTAACAAAAATTATGCACTACAACCAAATAATGAATTTTAAACAAAATAGTTCCGTCCTTAACCAAAATACTTTTTAATAAAATAGTTTAATTTTTAATCAAGTAGATTGATATTAACACCAAATAGTTGAACTTTCAACCAAAAACTTGCATTTTTTATCAAATAGTTGAATTTCAAACTGCAAAAAGATACATCTTTAACGAAAAATGTATTCTAATATTACTAATGCACATTCGTCACTTTTAGTCACTTTTTGTGTTAGAAAATAGTCACTTTTTCGATTTATATAGGTACCTTTTTTAAAAAAAATTATGCTGAGGTACTCGTGAGAATAATAAATTAAAAATTAAAAATTTGTGTATTCCATTAATAAAAGATACTACCTAAAAAATTGTTACAAGCTTAGAATTTTGTTCTTGAAATATTATTGGTCAGAGATAATGAAAAATTATCCAGGAAAAAATTAGGGAAAACTCACGGAATTTTGAAAATTAAGTTTCGTGGCCACCACGAATATCTATAACTCCATGATATTTTTTGCTTATTATTAATTGGGCTTCTGATTATTATCCTCACCTCCGAATTCGAAAGTTGTTTAGATCTCGTGCAGTTTGCCAGGAGGAGCAATAACCTGGTCCCGGTGACGCAGGATGATTCACTCAACACAGCGTGAGTCCTGGTCACAATCCACGTCGAGCAATCGTCAACGAATGCAAGTGCAAAAAAAGGACAGACTTAAAAATGTCAGAAATTCTTGAAGACTTAGTCACCACATTTTATTATTGGCACTATTTTAAGTAGTTTTAATAAAATTACAGTAACCGTCAGAAATTATCTAGGGGAAAACTTCCCACGGAGGATAATGCAGCTTACAGTGGATTATCATTAATTCAGTGCGCAAATAAACGCATAATAATTAATATACCGGGTAAAAAAAATTTTAGTATGGGTTTGATCTAGGAAAACATCTGTGAAATCATATGGAAGTGATCTCTCAGATAGTAGAGTAAAAGTATGTCATTTGAGACGATCCCATACTTCATGTATGTTTGAATGAAGTATGGTGGATAACTGTAGCTCAAATATATCTGAGTGTAACAATGTATGGCTGAAGTATAGAAGAGGTTTTTTTTAAAGTATATCTGAGAAGTATAGCTGTAGTATAGAAGAAGTATAGATAAAGTATAGCTGATGTTCAGTCAGCGTATGGCTGAAGCATATCTTTTACGTAGATTGTGTCTAAAGTATAGGAAAAGTATGTCTATAGTTGGTATAGCTGATAATATATAATATATATATAATATATAATAATAATAATATAATAAAAATATATAATATATAATATATATAATGTAGAGATAATCAGTTATTTGAAATACATGAAAATAGAAAGCCACAAGCATGATTTTCACCATGTCAAAGAATATGTAAATCTTGTAAATTCTAAAATAAGTAAAATGTTCATTGTAACATGAATTAATTAAATTTATATTATGCAAAATTTAACACTAAATATTCCACTAGAGTAACAATTTTATTAATTCTTATTATGATAATATTATCTTTAGGAATCGAAGATTCTGGATCTTTTGCCAATATATATGACATAAGAGTTATATAAGTTGTCTATTGTATCTCCGCTGTATATTTTATATTCTCACGAACAATATTTAAAACATATTTGACTTGCGAAATCACTTAAGTCGCAAACTTTTCAAATTTTGGGACGAGCTGTCATTTATGGTACATTAAGTTATATCGCGTTGCTAGGGTACATATCTTGAAGAACAAATCATGTTCGATACTTTTGCTATACTTAAGTATGATTGAAATATAATCTCGAGTATAGATGAAATATATCCAATACTTCAGCTATACTTTAGCTGTACTTCAGCTATACTTTAGATATACTTTATCTATACTATTTCAATACACTTGAAGTATGAGATCGTGTCATTTACCATACATTTTTTATACTTTGGAAATTCAATGGTTTATCACTCCCATACTTATGATTTTTACGCAGGTTTTTATTTAATTTATTAACACGTGTTGTGTCTTAACTATGGAATAAATTGCATTAATTGTTTGCATACAATAAGTGGGTTAATTAATTATTATTCACTGCAGGGAGGGTTCCCCTACGCTAGCGCGAACGGTACTTCAAATTACTGGTGACTTTCAATCACGATATGAAATTTTACGTTGAATGATCCCTAGTAGAGATATTTCCAGGGTAGTCAAGAAAAAGTCAGATTTTGAAAAAAAATCTTGGAAAAGTCAGGAGATTTCTGCAAAAGGCATTTTAAGTAACTTTTAAGGAAAATAAGTTTAAAATCTTTTATTGTAATTTTAATTTTTGTTTATTTTGTTCATAAAATATTCTATTGTTAAAATGTTACGAGATTAAGATTCTGGTTTTTGAATATTGATGATCGGGAAAAATTTAAAATTGGTCAGGCAAAATTATGGAATTTTGAAAATGAAGCCACCCTGATATAATATTCTTGTTAGTAAATTGGCTTCGTAATTATTTGCATTGTATTTCTTGGGTTGAAATTTCAACTATTTTGGTAGAAAATTAACTTTTTGTTGAGAATTCATATTTTGATTGAAAATTCTGATATTTTTTTGCAAATCCGTCTATTTAGTTTGAAAATTTTATCTGTTTAAACCGAAATTTCATCTCTTTTGAATAAAAATAAAATTAGTTAAAAATTAATCTTCTTTGGTTGAGGATTCAATTATTATGTTGAAAATTTGCCTTTTTTGGTTGAATTTAACTGCTTTTTATTTAAATTATATTTGGGTTTGTTGAAATGTATTTATATATCTACTGTTTCATTATTCGTTAAAAATAATGTGTTTTTTTTTTAAATTAAACGTATTTCTCGAACGTTGCACCATTTTCCTAAAAAATTATTTTCTTGTAGATTTATAATTTTAGTTGAAAATTCATCTCTTTGGTTAAAAGTTCAACATTTTTGTTGAAAATTAATTTTTTTAAATTGATAATTGATTTTTTTAAATAGAAAATTCAACTACGTGGGTAAAAGTCGAACTACTTTATTAAAAATCTATTTTGTTGTTTGAAGTTTCATCTCTTTGATTACAAATTTTACTATTTTGTTGATAAATCGTTTTATTTGTGTTTTAAAATTAATTTTCTCAACTGAAAATGTACATTTTTTCATTCTTTGTTGGAAATTGAACTTCTTAAGCTAAAAATTTATCTGTTTCTTTAGAAAAATAATCTTCTTGGTTTAACAATTCCTCTTTTTTGGTTAAAAATGCAAGTGTTTGGAACTTTTTTGTTGAAAATTCATATTTTTGTCTTGAAAATTTAACTGATTTACAGAAAATTCGTCTTTTGGCTTGAAAGTTTAATCGTTTTTATGAACTTTTTTCTTTCTAAAATGAATTATCTTCATTTGTTGAAAAATTTTATTTTTAGTTAAAAATTCGTTTTTTTTGTTGAAAATTAATTTTGCTAAGGAAAGTGAAACTTTTCCATGTTTTGGTAAAAATTTATTTTTTTTAGTTGTAAATTTAGCTATTTGTTTGAAAATTAATGTATATTGTTGAAAATTCGTATTTTTTAGTACAAAATTAATCTTCTTAGTTTAAAATTTGTCTTTTTGATTTTAAAATTCATCTTCTTTGGTAGAATTTCCATTTTTTTTTATCAACATTTTTGGTTATGAATTTTTTTTTTATTTGAAAATTCAACTGTTCAGTTAAAAATTTAACTATTTTGTTAAAAATGTAATTATTGTGTTGAAAATTCAACTCTAGCTGGAAATTTAATTATTTTTTAAAAAATACGTAGTTTTGTTGTTGTTGTTGTTGTTGTTGTTGTTGAAATATCAACTGTTACACTTTTGTTAAGGATTCATCTTTTTCTTGAAAATTTAACTTTTTGTTTTGAGAATTTAATTGTCTTCTTAATAGTTCGTTTTTTTTTGTCTTAAAAATTTAACCATTTAGTTAAAAATGCAACGGTTTTGTGTTAAAGTTTATTCTTTTTTTTTCATTCGTTTAAAAAGTCATCTTCGTAGTTTGGAAATTCATCTATTTGTTAAAAAAGCAGCTGTTTTGTTGAAAATTTGTCTGTGTTGATTAAAAAGTTTAATTGTTTGGTTATAAATTTTTCTCTCTTTGTTATAAAGTTTTCTTCTAAATTTGTCTATTTAGAGTTAATTTTTTTTTTTTTTTAATTCAACTTCAATCCGAATTCATTTTAAAAATTTAAAAATTGAGCAATTTGGTAGTCCATATTTTAGAAACTCAGGAGTTTTCAATTTTAACTCTTTGAAATAGTAGAACTGCGAATTGTAAATCGTTTAAATTTTTCATCTGAAGTTTCATCAGTTTGGAACATTTATAATTAAAAACTCTTGACTTTTGATCTTCGAAATGATCAAAATTTAAGAATTTCATGTATAAATCTTTAAAATTGAATTATTTTAAACTGAAAATCGTTAAAATTAAAGAAATTTTAATTGTAAATGCTCAAAATCGTACAAATTCAAATTGTAAATTTTTAAAATTAAAGAGTTTCACAATTTTCATTACAAAGTTATGCAGGTTTTAAGTTTTACATTTAAATTTTTTATAATTCTGATGATTTATATTCGAAATTTCTCCAATTTGGAAGATTTAGAATTGAAAACTTGACAATTGTTAAAATTGAAGGATTTTCAATTGTAAATGTGCGAAATTAAAGAATTTAAAATTGCAAATTGTTACAATTAAAGAATTTTCAATTGAAAATCTTCAAGATTGATCTGTTCCAAAAAAATGTTCCAGACTACATACGTTTGAAATATAAATCTTGAAAATTCTATTTTTTCAAAATTCAAGAATTTTCACTTGTATCTCTCCATGCAGAACATTAAATTGTAAATCTTTTAAAATTGAAGAATTTTTAATGTTAGAAAATTATTCTCAAAATTTCATCAATTTGGAAGTTGGAGAATTGAAAACTTGACATTTGATCTCCAAAATCATCACAATTTAAGCATTTTCATTTATATATTTTAAAAATTAAAGCATTAATAACTGCAAATGGTGAAAATTGAAGAATTTTTAATTGTATATCTTCAAAATTGAACTCTTACAAAAAAGAATTCAAAGCTGTATGATTTAAAATATATTTTCAATTTTGAGTTTTTTTTAAACTTATGATTAGATTATCTAAGAGTCTGTATTCCATGTATACCCTTTTCGAGTTTTTACATATATGAAATCCGCCTTCCACAGGAGACCGTAAGACAATAAACCCTTTAGCTCGCATCCCTT
This sequence comes from Amphibolips quercusostensackenii, assembly GCA_032357855.1. Classification (NCBI taxonomy): domain Eukaryota; kingdom Metazoa; phylum Arthropoda; class Insecta; order Hymenoptera; family Cynipidae; genus Amphibolips; species Amphibolips quercusostensackenii. The sequence goes on from JAUELO010000352.1 coordinate 924,170, forward strand.
CCCAAATCTCCAATTACCCAAACTCCTATAATAAGCCTCCAAGTAATGCCTCCTGACTTACTCAATCCTGTAGGGTTTTCAATTTCGAAAAAGTAATACTGTATGCAACCTGATTTCAATTAGAAGCGCTCGCATTCGCCTGAACATTTGGTTAGAGGAGTGGAAAACTGCAGAAAACCAAAACTGCTGTGCGTAGCTGTTTATCGACAAACGATTTTATATGTATACATTCGATATCATTGAGTGCCCACAAAGAGCCTTGGCTTTAAAGCTCCCATTCGACAGTAACACAGTGAAAAAAGGATTAAGCGAGAATTACTAACGGTCACCCATCCTGACACTAACCGTGCGCGCCCTGCTTAACGTTTGAGCTCTCGCGCATAGAGCGCTTTTTTGTTAGTTAATTAATAATCTAATTGAAAAACTATATTTGTGCTGCAATAGTTTCTTTGCTTGTTTGTTTCAGACAAATCCAGTTAGATTTACCAAAAGCTGGTAATCGAAGGAAAAGTTTGAAAAACTATTAACCCCAGAGTCCAAAGTGGCTAAGAGCGTAAGTCCTCGTAGAGTGCACCAGGAGTGCTCTACAGGAGTGGAAGTACAGGTCCAGGTTCAGGAGAGGCGAACACCGAGGCGCATGCCGTACCTGGGGCCTGAAATGACAACCCGGCTATCCGCCATGTTCTACACGGTCGAGGTCGGGGACACCAAGTTCACTATCCTGAAACGGTACCAGAACCTCAAACCTATCGGATCTGGAGCGCAAGGAATAGTTTGGTGAGCATCTAATTTTCATTTATTTACAATAATTAGCAATAATTGTAGAATATAAGCTATTAGGAATTTTAAGGACTTCTCTGCCTAAGAATAGTACCTGTTCCTCATAAGAAATATTATTATTATCGAGAAAGCTAAACAGGGGTTGGAGGAGGAAGGATAGCTGTCGAGTATTGGAAGCTTAAATGAGTGGGCGTCAGTAAAAATTGACTCCGGCCTAGGGAATCGAACCCTTGTCCGCCGGCTCGAAACCCTAAGCTTTACTGCCGACGGATGGTATCGGACCACTAACCGAGTGACCTATTAAAAAGCCTTGACTTTGAAAGCTTACATGAATTCAAACAAAACAGCGTCATCCAGAATATAGATACAAATTTTTTGTTGAACCTTTGGAAAGCTTATTAAATTCTGCGTTAAGTGAACCTTATTTAAAGTAATTTGATCTTGCGAGTATTGAATTTTTACGTGAGAAGGACAAAAATTAAATTCCGATTTAAAAAAAAAATGTTCTAATTCAACTTCAACTCTTAGCATACGAACCATGAAGATTTTTTAATGTTTCATGGCTTAAATGAAAGGTAAAATCTTGAAGGTTAATTTTTGAAAATATCAAATTATTAAATTCAATTTTCTAGCCTTTAGTAGATGAATTTTCAGAAAAATAGATGAATCTTCAAGCAGATAATTGAATTTTTCACTAAAAGATAATTTCCAAGCAAAAATGGAATAGTTAAATTTGCAGTAAAACAATTAAATTTCAACAATAAAAAACCAAATTTTTAAACAAAATAATTAAATTTTTAACCAAGTAATTTAATTTTCAACAAAAAAATTAATTCTTAACATAATTCGACTTTCAACGTAGTTGAATTTTTATCCACAAAAGATTGAATTCTCAAAAAAAATGTATTTCTTGATATTTCATTTAAATTGATTTTAATTTTAGATCAATTACAGTTAAAATTTCAACCGGAAATATGATTTTTTAACAAACAAGTTCATTTTTAACGCTAAAAGACAAATTTTCAACTATACAGTTAAATTTTAACTAAAAAAGTTTAATTTTTATCTAAAAACAAAATAAAAAAATGTTTTTAATAAAAAAATTCATTTTTAACCAAAAAAGACCAGTTTCTAACAAAATTGTTAAATTCTCAACAAAAAGTCTATTTTTAACAATGTAATTCAACTTTTAACCATGTAGTTGAATTTCTAGACACAAAATAATGAATTCTCAACGAAAAATATAACTCTTGATATTTGAAACAAAATTGATTTGAATTTAAAATAAAAAACAGTTGAATTTTCTATCCAAAATATGTATTTTTAACAAACGAGTTAATTTCGAAACCCAAGAGACGAATTTCAACTAAAAAAGTTCAGTTCTTTGCCAGAAATGGAGAAGTCGAATAGTCAATCAAACAAATTAATGTTCACTAAAAAAAAAGAATTTTTTAACAAATATTTAAATTTTCAAAAAAAAATATTGAATTTTTAAAGCAAAAAAGTACTATCTGATGTATCAACTAAAAACGATTTTAATTTTAAAGAAAAAACGTGTGGAATTTTTAATTAAAAATATGAATTTTCGACAAAAAAGTCCATTTTCAACCAACTAATTGAAGCATCCACAAAAATTGTTTAATTCTTAACCCCAAAGACCAATTTTTAACAAAATCGTTGAATTTTCTACAAAAATAATTGGATTTTGAAGCCTAAAAGACGATTTTTTAACAATACATCTGAATTTTTAACTAAAAAAAATACACTTTTAACCAAAATTATAAAAGGTAAATTTGTAATTAAAAAAATTAATTTTCAACAAAAAGAAAAAGAATTTTTAACTAAAAAGATACATTTTTGGTCAAAAATAAAATCGTTCAAATTTCAGTTAAAAACATTAATTTTGAACCAAAAAAATCAACTAATTTTCAACTAAATAGTTAAATTTTCAACCAAAGAGATGAATTTTCAACCGTATTTTTCCTCACTTTCCCCACATCCTCTTCCAAATTTCTTCCTTTATTACCCTTACCTCCTATACTCCCCCCTCACATCCCGATTTCCCCTACTCTCATTTCCCGTAACTTCCCCTACTCTTATTTCCCATAACTTCCCCTACTCTCATTTTTCATAACTTTCCATACTTTCCCTTCCCTATTTTCTTTTCTAGAATAAGGGATAAGGAGGGAAATATGGGAAGGACTGCGAAGCCTTCGATAAATAAATAGGAATTTTGATCATTTCTAAATTAAAGAATAATATTTTTAATAAACATTAAAGTTAATTTGTAATACAATTTACAATATATAATTCTTTACAGCTTCTATTGTCCGCACCTTTCAGCCAACTATGAGATTAAATTTTAATTAATTAATTAAAAAGCATTTTCAAGTACACATTAAAAAAAACTCAAGATGATAATTAACGTTCAACTCAGCGAAATGAGCACACCGCTGTGAATAAAATACAGCAACTTTTGAAAAGTATCAAGTAAAAAGAATTTCTACCTATAAAGTATGAACTCGAAAGCTCGAGCACGCAAGCAGCATGACATGAGTTCAGGTACTATTCTCAGGCAATGAATGGTAGTGTAAGGTCATCAAGTCAGTACAGCGAAACGCCGTTAAAAAGATTAGTTCATGTAACTGAAGTTTGCAGCATTTTTAAACGAAAATATGAATATTTTTTTTTAAATATGAAAATAAATTTTTCAGCAAAAAATAAAGTAATATAATATTTTAGGTGACAGTCACACTATTGCAACTATGTTTTATCCACTCACGCACTTTTATGTAAATTTTTAATATTTTTTTCTAAAGACTCAGTTCTTGAATTTCATTTAACAAATTTCTTGGCATTTGATGTCGGACAATAGTGAAAAATGTTTCGTCGCTATATCCGTACTGAAAGACTGCCATTTTTTAATTCATTGAATTAATAAAAGTTGGTAAAATTAAAAGAATCTTCGTACTTCTTTTATGGAAGGTGAAATAAGGGAAGGGGTAGTAGAGGAAGTGAGGAAAAATGAGGGAAGGGTACAGTAGGGATAGGGAGGGGAATTGAGGGGACGGGAAGTAGGGGAAATGATTGAAAGTACGGGTGGGCAGTGAGGGAAATGAATGGTGGGTGAGTAGTGTAGTGCGGGTGAGTAGAAGAAGGAAAGTGATTGTTAAAGAAAGGGAGTGTTAGCCAGGGTAGTAAGGAGAAGAGAAAGTAGAGGAGGACTGGAAGTAGTGGAGGATAAAGATCGGGAAGGGAGCTTAAGCAAGGTTTGATATAAGGGCGGAGAAGTAGGGAAACTTAGGGAAGTAGAAGAACGTGGAGAAGTAGGGGAGTGAGTTTTCGAACTTCTGGGGTCGAATTATATCGAAATACCTTAAAAAATTAGATTAAAAAATCTACTCCATTATAAACCTCCCTCTATGAGGAATGAAAATTGTATACATTAGAGTGGTGGCTGAAACGTAGTTGTCAGAGCGTGATTACCGTCTAAAATGATGTATAACTGTATTTTTTTCCTAACATATTTATTTCCGTAATTCAAAAAAAAATTCATTTATATTTTTGTTTATAAACGTTGTAAACTCAAGTTATATAGATCTTAGAGAATATAAGGTGCAGCACCGCACCGCACTGAGCAATATAGGTAAGTCGGACGTTAGCTCGGAATGCGGATATCGGTTTTCAATAAAACTCGGCCACTGGTTCGTCGTAAATAGTGCCAAAGCTTCAAAGGGAGGCGGCCAACGGACGTCAGTTCGAAGGTAGGTTCACTAGGAGTCGCAATCAGCATTGAAATGAGAATGTGGAACTAGAGGAAAGGAATTCGCTGGAAGAAGAATTGCTATTCTTTGGCTCCATTGAAATGAGTAGAATTAGGAACCTGATCAAAGAAGGTGATCTTCCCGGGTGAAAATAAATCCGAAAGGAAAAAACAAGATAGAAACTCTAAGATAAAATTGACCTTTTTTTAAGGTTTCGTAGCTCTGGGCAGAAACCTTTATAGCTTTGGCGACATGTCCTTCCGTTGTACTTTTTTCACCAGTAGGAGAAGTATAGAAATTAATGGTAAAAGAGGAGAAGTTAGTGTAAATATGGATTGAGTGGGGAAGTAAAGGAGGGTAAGTAGGGTTGGTAAAGTTCGAGAGGTTAAACAGAGGAAGTGAGGAAGGTAGAGCAGGAGAAGTGAAGGATAGTGGAGTAGGGGAAGTGAAGCACGGGCGCGGAAGTAGGGGGTAAGGATAGTAGAGGAGTGAGTTGATGAGCAAAAGTGAGGGGAGTGTAAATATGGGGGTAGCAGAGGGGAAGTAGGTAGTGACGGGAATTTGAGGAGAGGAAGTGTGGGAAGTGATAAAGAGGAGAAGGGAAGTGATAGCACAGAGTGGGGGTAGTAAGGAGCGGTATGGGATGAGAAGTGAGAAATATGGAAGGCTGGGAATATAAAGGAGGGTAAGTGGTGTGGTCAAGTCTGAGAGGTCAAGCAGGGAAAGTAAGGATAATGGAGTAGGAGCAGTAAGGGATTAGAAAGTATGGAAAGTGATGGGTGGGCGGGAGTATGGAAAGGGGGAAGTGGTGGAGTGAGTTAATGAGAAGGAGTGAAAATGAAGGTGAGAGAATAAAGGTGAGTGAAAATATTGGAGGGGTCATTAGGTATGGAGAAGTCGGGGAAGCATGGAGGAGGTAGGGGAAGGCTTATGAAGGTTAGTATGTGCGGGAAAGTAGAAGATGGAAAGTAAGGGAAGCAATTAGGGTGCCGTAGAAGGGTTTAGCAGGGAAAATGAGTGTCAGGGGCGGGGAGTAAGGACCGAATGAAGGGGTTAATAGTATATTGAGAATCGTTAAACTGCGAGGCGCCTTTTATATATTTAATTCGGCTAAAGTGTGAACTAAGGCAAGGAGGTCAAATTTTTAAGATGCATTTTATTTGTGCATAAAAGTGACTTGAATATTTTTTCTGGAGTTTAAAACCACTAGTGGATAATAAAAATGAATACATATTTATCAAAGACAAAGTGTTTTAGAAGAAATTTTGAGAAAACACGCTTTGTGTCAAAACTGTTTTTTCTCAAAAAAGCTAATATTTGACATGATATATCATGTAAGTTTCAATACATTATGAGCTTAAATAAACTTATTTTGATCCAAAAATTAACCTAAAGTAAATATATTAGTTTTTTTCATCTCAATAATAGCGCAGAAATAGGGGAAGTCATAGTAGAGAAGGGTCAGTAAGGGATCTATGAGTGATGGATAGAGTTTAGGAAAAAATTAGCAGAAATGAGGGGAGTGTATACAGGCTAGAGTGGTAAAGTGCGGGACGTTAAGGAGTGTGTGTAGATTACGGGAAGGAAGGAAGGGGAATATGGAGGGCGTAGAGGAAGGCTTGTGATGGTTGGGGAAGTAAAGGAAGGGGGGAAGTTAAGGAAGTAGGTTAAGTGATAGTGTAGGAGGGGTAGTAAGGTAAGTGTGGTTAGGGGAAGTAGGAGATGTAAATAGTAGATTATAGGGCAACATAGGAAAAGAAAATAAGTGTAGTGAAGGTAAATATAGAAGGGGTAAGTATATGAGGGGAAGGTGAAGAATGAAAGAGCTGGGGAAGACTTATTAAGGTTAGTATGTGAGGGGAATTTAGGACGTGGGGCGTGGAATTATTAGGGCGAGGAAGTAGGTAGAGCGGAGGGAAGTGAAAGGAGGGTAAGGAGAAGTAATGGAAGTAGGGGAGATGAATAGGGATTGGTAGGGGAAAATGGTATCAGTTGAGAAGAAGTGAGTGGAGTGTAAATAGATGCGGTATATGATGGGATGGTGAGAAGCATGAAAGGGGTAAGGGTGGGCCTTTGAGGGCTCGTATGTAAATGGAAGTAAGAGGAATGATTGACTGTTGGTGAGGGGCGAGTGGCGTGGAGGTTATGATAAAATATGATCGAATAGGACAAGATAGGATATAAAAACAGAGAGAGGGGGAGTGATAGAAATAGAGGGAGATTTGAACGACTTAATTGACGTCTTAACTAACGTCTTAATAGGCTAAGAAACCCTTTTTTGTAGGCTCCTACTTTGACTATTTTTTTTGTAAGACCTTATACCTACATTTCTTGTTGCAAATAATTGTATTTAAAGTTAGTTACTAAAATTCACGGAGATGTCTTTACGAAATTTCACTTAACACCAATAAGGATCAACCGAACCATCCATACACATTTTTTCTTTCTTCTCACATGCCAGCATTGTTGTTTTTTCGAATTTATTTTCTTATTTCGCATGTACTCGACTGAAAATTCAACACTTAGCACGTAAATAACTGTTGCACGTGAATCTTCAGTGCTGCCTGTAGTGATTTATCTGTTGAATGTAGAATGTATTTGTCGTAATTGTTTTTTAAATTGTATTTAATGCTCTGTTTCTAATTGTATGAAATAATATTCGTATTTCTTGTAGAATACTAATTACTACGCAAGGTTGCACTTTGGATCATTAAATCAAGTCATCTTATATACTTATTATTTGTATTCTTTATTTCAGATTATTGTTATATCTTTCCTTGATTTTTGGACCCATCCAGTAGCTTTCTCATTTTAAAATAGTAGACACAAGTCTCATATGCACTAAATGTCTTTTTACATTTTATCACGTTTTATTGTTATCCAACCTTTAGGATTGGGAGTTAAATGAAATTTGTGTGGATGGTTCCGACAATCAGGTTCTTACAATCACCCTTGTACGGAAATAAGAATAATAATCGACCTGAAATTTGTAAATTGACCTAAAATCCATTACTCTCTCTATTTTTAATTAATTTTGAGCGCCAAAGTGTCTTGTATAATATTAATATTTCAATTTTTAAAAAGATAAAAATTAATATAAATTTTA
>JAUELO010000353.1:103433-117295 GCA_032357855.1 Amphibolips quercusostensackenii
CAGCAAAATTTAATTAAACCCACCAAATATCCTTTGTGCGCAATCAAGCACGACAAGAGACAAGGAATACTCGTCGGTTACTCTGAAACCTTACCTAAGCCAACCAATTCACCTCCTCATAGTCAACAGCACAGAATCAGGCTACCGCTATTATAAGTCTCAGTTTATATCTCCAAGATGGCAACGTTACGTGATTTCAGGTCAAGTGATTTTGCCGAGAGTAAAAGGAGATTTCAGAAAAAAATTTAGAATCGTTTCCATGTTATTTTCAACTTTCACGATCGCATATCATGCAAATTTATTCAATGGAGAGACAGAAAATTGAAAGGAATATTTTGTACCGAAGATGCCAGGAGAATGCTATATTTAGTTCTTCAGCTGAAAGCACTTCATCTGCAGCTTGAAAATGTAGCAATAAAAAAGTATACAATTTTTATCATTATGAATGGATATAACAGTAGGTTGTTTCAAATGAAAATACATTTGTAGATTTTTTTAAATTTGTATGTTAAACATAGAGATAGTTGTTTTGAGCCGTAAGGATTACTTTTCTAGGTGCTATTTGCGATTTTTAGGAAAAAAATTAAATACATCGTGTGAGGAAGTACGATTCTTTTTCGTATGGGGGTGGTTTAAACCCCGTGGGAACGTACTGACCATTATGCAAAAAATTAAGGAAAAATTTACTATTGTTTTTGCACCAAATAAAAGCTTTTTCAGGGATTTCCCCGCAAATCAAAGAAATGTTTTTTCATTTGAGTCACCCTAATATTACAGCCTGATCCAGATAACCGACTGACGCGACGCGACGTCTGGAAAATGGTCCTCGAATCGATCTCCTGAGAGACAAAGGAGCTGTACTGGTTTCCGCATTGGCTATAGCTGAACTTTTTCTTAAAGGTCATATTCACTCAAGATTTTTAAAATTTATTATTCGAACAATTTATGAATTACCTTATGATCAATTTTGTTTAGTTTGCAAACAAAATTTTATCAAACAAAACTTTTTTTTTTGGTTTGATTTAGAAACAACTGAATTTGAATATTGCCCCATCAAAATTTTGCTTAAAAACAAAAACAAATCTTGTTAAATTGACTAAAGTTTAATACAAAATGTACTCAAAAGAAATATGCTAATAGAACAATATATTTAACTAATAACTTTACAAAAAAGATTTTAAACCTTTCTTAGTTGATCATATCCCGCAAAAGCCGGGTTATAAGGTAATTTTTCACGAAAATAGTGGGTTATATAAAATACTAAATAAAATATAAAACGCCTTAAATTTGTAAGTTTCAAGTCGAAATATAATGCAGTTTCAATTTAATAGTTCAATTTTTAACCCGAAAAGATTTTTTATAAAAAGATGAATTTCAATACAAAAAGACAAATTTTCAACAACAAAATTATTTTTCAACCAAAAAACGTGGATTTAAAACCAAAAAAGATCATTTTTCTATTATAAAATATAAACTTTCAATCCGAGAAGACGAATTTTCAACGAAACAGTTGAATTGTCGAAAAAACAAGATAACTTCAATAAAGTAAATTAATTTTTATTCAACTGGTTCAACTTCCAATTCAAAAAGATAGATGTTTTAAAAGACAGTTAACTTTTTAACGCAAATCGTTGAATTTTTATTAAAAAAGTTAATTTACAACCAAGAACGATGAATTTTTAACCAAGAAAGATGATTTTTTTTATCAAAAAGATAAATTTACTAGCCAAGAAGACGAATTTAAAAAAAACAGTTTAATTATCCACCGAAAAAGATGGCTTGAACAAAATAGTTTATTTTTCAACGAAATAATTGAATTTTTATCCAAATATTGAATTTTAAACCTACAAAGATGACTTTTCTACTAAAAAATTAATTTTTGACCAAAAAGACGAATTTTCTACAAAAAAGTTGAATTTTCAACCCAAAAATAATATGAAATTTCAACAAGAAAGTTAATTTTCAACTAAACAGTAAAATTTTCTATCAAACTGTTAAATATTCAACCAGGAAAGACGAAATTTTAACAAAAGAGATAATTTTGTTATAAAAAAACTGTCTTAACTACTGATTCTGAATTATAAACCCGAAAGTATAAATTTTCAACACAAATGTTAATTTTCAACCAGATATATATTTATATACAACAATATTCTAATTTTTGACTAAACTGTTGCAAATTTTTACCCATAGAGATACATTTTCCACCACAAAAAGAATTTTTTTTTTATCAAAGAAGACGAATTTTCAACAAAATACATGAGTTTTAAAGCCCAAAAGACTATTTTCAAATTCTATTTTCTATTTTCAACCAAATAGTTCAATGACAATTTTGCTACAGTACAACTAAATTATTAACCTGAAAAAAATTAATTTTCAACACAAAAGTTTATTTTCAACCAAATATATTTATAAATATATATTTATATTTATATTTGATTTTCTTAAAAATTGTTTACTTTTTAAGATAAAATGACAAAATTTCTACGAAACAGTTGAATTTTCAGCCAAATAATAATTATTTTTAACAATAAAGTAAATTTACAGCTAAATAATTAAATTTCCAACTAAAATGATAAAGCTTCAACCAACAAAATGAGTTTTTTTCACAAAGTAATTCATCTTTTAACCAAGTAGTCGATATTTCAACCAACACAGATTTTCATTTGACATAAAAAACAGTCGAATTCAACCAAAAAAGACAATTTTGAACAAAACAGTTAAAACCTGAACCAAATAAGAGATAAACTAGCAACGAAAATAATGAATCTTTAACAAAAAGAAACATAAATTTTTAACAAAGTAGTTAAACTTTTAAACAAACAAAAATGAATTTTTAAGGAAAACTGTAATAGTTGCTATTTCAATCAAGACATATTTTATTTTAAACATGAAAACACCAAACAGTTTCATTTTTATTTAAAAAAGGTTAAGTTCTTACCAAAAAAGTTAAATTTTCAATTCATGATTTTTTAACTAAATAGTCGAATTTTCAAATTTTTAAGACAAAAAGACGAATTTTCTACAAAGAAGATGAATTTTGAACCCAACAATATGAATTTTTAACTAAAAAGTTAATTTTCTACAAAATAGTTGAATTTTCTACCAAAATACTTAAATTATAAACAAGAAGTTTAATTCTAAAAGGAAGAGTTTAATTTTCTAATTAAAAAATAATTTTCAACAATAAAAACGGATGAACAACAAAATAGTTTATTTCTCAGAGGTGAATTTTGAAAAAAAATTAATTTTTAATAAAATAGTCCAATTTTCAACCAAAAAGATGAATTTTTTCACCAGGAAAATTAATTTTCTCCAAAAATAAAAGAAAAACAGTTTTTTTTTAACCAAAGAAGGTTATACTTCTATCAAAATAGTTGTCTTTTCAACGCAAAAAGATGAATTTTCAACATAAAATTTAATTTTCTATAATATAGTTGAATTTTCTACCAAAATACTTGAATTTTTAACCAAAAAGATTAATTTTCTACCAAAAAAGACGAATTTGGAATCATGTTAATTCTACAAAAAAGTACAATTTAAAAAAAATTAGTATTCAACTAATTTATTAAAAATTGCCTACTTTTTGGTAGAATTGAATTGGTTCTAATTTCGTCTTTCTTGGTAGAAAATTAATTTCTTAGCAGAAAATTCATCTTTTTGGTTAAAAATTAAAGTATTTTGGTAGAAAATTACACTGTTTTATAGAAAATTAAATTTTATGTTAAAATTGGTTTATTTTTTAATCAGAGAGGTGAATTTTCAAGAAAAAATATATTTTTAAGGCAACAGTAGTTTTCACCAAGAAAAAAAGAATTTTCCACCAGGAAAATTAATTTTATTCAAATGAAAAAGAAATAAGAGTTTTTCGTTAACCTAAAAAAAGGAAATTTCTAACAAAATAGTTGACTTTTCAACCCTAAAAGATGATTTTTTTAACAAAAAAATGATTTTTCAACAAAATAATTAAATCAACGAAATGGTTAAATTTTTAATTAATTGGCAATAAGTTTTCAATCGAAAATGGAGTACTTAAATTGATAACTTAGAAAATTAATTTTACACACACACACAAAAAGGAATTTCCAACCAGTTTATTTCTAAAAAAAGTCCAATTTTCAACACAATAGTTGAATCCTCATTGAAAAAGAGGAATTTTTAACCAAAAATAGAATAGTTGAATTTCTAGATAAGAAAATTAATTGAAAAAAAAGAATTTTCTACAAAATGTTAGAATTTTCAACACAAACATATGAATTTTTAACAAGAATGTTTTTGTTTCTACCAAATAGTTAAATTTTCAAATAAATAGCTTAGTTTTCAAGCAAGTTAATCAATTTTCAACAAATAGTTTAATTTAAAAAAAAGGAATTAAAAACCATGAAGATTAACTTTCTACCCAAAACTACAAAATTTCAACAATATACGAGAATTTTCACCCAAATAGTTATATTTTGTACCGAAACATATTTTGGTACAAGACAATTGAACTATCGACCTAATAATATTAATTTTTAACATAAAAGTTAATTTTCAACCCGATATATTCATAGCTTTAATTTGATATAAAACCAAATATTGTCATTTTTGAGACAAACAAAAGAATTTTTCTAAAAATCAATTGAATTGTCATACCAAATATATAAATTTTCTACAAAAAAGTTTATTTATAATCAAATAGTTGAATTTAAAAATCAAGTGTTAGGAATTACTTTTTTTTTTAAATTTTTTATATTGATGAACTTACCACCAGGAAAATTAATTTTCTACAAAAAAAAAAGAATCTTCAACAGTTTATATGAATTTTAAACAAAATAAATAAATTTCTAAATAAAAAAATAATAATTTTTTAGCCAAAAATGAAATTGATAAATTTTCAGTTTAAAAAATTCAAACAAAAAAGAGGCATTTACCACCAAGTAGATTAGTTTTATACAAAGACAGACCGAGTTTCAAAAAACAGTTGCATTTTGAATAAAAAATTGTATTTACAACTAAACAGTTGAATCTTCATCTAAAATGATACAGTTAATACTTCAAACAATAGATATTTAAATTTTAATACAAACTAGTTAAATTCAACCAGAAAAAACGAATTTTCAACCAAATAGTTATATCATTTACCAAAACAGCTTGATTATGTAAACCTTACAATTTTTCCTTAACCAAAAAAGATTAATTTTCTACCAAAATAGTTAAATGTTCAACTCAAAAAGACGTCAAACAGTTAAATTTCTTACCAAAAAGATCTCTTTTAACAAGATAGTCGAAATATTAACAAAAAAAATAAAATCTTTAACTAAATGGTAGAATTTTTAACCAAAAAAGATTAGATCTAAATAAAAAATATAATAGTAGACTTGAAAAAAAATTAACTTTTAACCCAAAATAGTTCGAATATTATGTTGCGTTTTATTAATTCAGTTCGCATTTAGGTGAAAAACGAGAAACAGGGAAAATTTCTTGAAAAAAGGGGGAAAAAATTCTTTAAAAAGGGAAAAAGAAAACCGCTTGTTATTTTCTGTAAGAGAGGATGCCAGGCATCCAGGCGATATGAAAGTCTCGTTTCCGACTAGCAGGTTCGCAAAATAATCCCGAATAATATATTATATCTGTAGGAGTGTAGCACCAAGTAAATATAAATTTTATGATTCTTTGGAAAAAATAAATTCGATGAATGTCACATTTAATCCGACTGTTTTCTATGAGAAGGAGAATTCTTACCCTAGCATGAGGGAAAAGCGCTGCGAAATTGTGTGGATTTAAATAGGAATTATTCATATGGTAATACATTTTTAAACCTGTGTTACTATTATTATTATTGCTGTTTTGTTACGCTAATCCATTTAAGTTTCTATCCCTGTTACTTTAAAACCTCGGTGAAACAGAGGGCAACACACAAGCCGCGTCACGGTTACTAGAAGGACTCATATTTGCTATGACGTTTGGCCAGGGGGGAGGAAAACTGCAAAAAAACCACCTCCCGAGTTCAGCTATTCGGACTTTCTCCGGGTAGAGAATCACCGCGCAGCTAATGCCGTCGGTTAACTGTGTCATTAAATTTCGTTCTTAAATCCTTGATTCAGGAAACTCCGCGATTTCTGTGGCGGTAACTTACTAGAATACTATAAGGACTCCAGGGAACGGCGAATATTGAAAAGCCCAGATCGCCTGAAAGGCATAGAAAGGATCTAATAAAACTTTGGCAAGTTAAAGTGCTACTGGGAGTTGAATATATAGGAAATCGACCATTTAATATGCGAATAATACTTTACATGAAGGGCGGACAGTCTATGAGGGCTAAGCGCCAATTTTTCAAAAAGGCGTTTTTTTGCATTATTATGCTTTAAAAATCCCGAACGTAGCTCTCGTAATTGATTTTCCTGAAAATTCTCTTCCGTTACTTTTCAATAGACTTCCAAAGTTGTCATAAGGGGATATCTCCAGATACTGCGGATACTCTATAGGGGCCCATATTTCCGAAAATTTTTCAGATTGAGAGCCGTCCTTTCGACCCACAACAGGAAGGATATAGAACTCCATAGTTCTTTCCATTTCGGCTTTTTCCTGCAATAACCGTGAAAATGGGAACGTTTTTTCGTCGTCCTGTAAAATTTCGAAATTGGCGCTTAGCCCTTATAGACTGTCCGTCCTTCATATATCAATATTAATCAATGAGGGTGGTCAAAATCTTCACTATCAAAATTCTCTGATTTTTTCCTAATATTTCGCTGATCAATTTTTCATTTTTTCCTGACTATTAATATTCAAAGAACAGCATTTTTATCTTGGAACATTTTTAGCATAGAATCTTTTATGAACGGAATAAAACAATTTTAGATTGAACTTGAAAAATTGCAAATTTATTCATTTATTTCAACCAATAAAGATGATTTTTCTACTATTAAAGATAAATTTTGTATCTGAATGAACGAATTTTGGACAAACAGTTTACATTTTCGTCCAAAAAAGATTATCAATAAATTTCCCTGGGATTAATATTAATACGTTAATACAGTTGTTCAGACCTCTCCTTCACACACTTTGCCACCCCTATTACCCCTGCAATAAATAATTATTATTTTACCCTTTGCACAAACCATCCTTAACTTCGTCCTCGTCTACTTCCCCCTCTTCTCGCTTTCTCAGCTAACAATTCCTTTTTACTGCTTCCCTTCCCCGGTTCTTGCATCCACGCTCTTTCTTGCCCACCCTCATTTCTAATCATTTCCCCTACTTTCTCTCTCTACTCTACCATCAATTCCTCATACCCCACACTTCCCCTGCTCGACCACCCCTCCCTTCCTTTTGTTTCCCTAACTCTCCACATTTCCCCCACTTCACCTACTTGCCCTTACATCACTCCACCTTTCATTTCTCCGATTTCCCCTCCGCCAATTTTCCATACAACCATGAAAAGTAAACTTTTCCTCTTTATGCTGGCAATAGTTCAGAGGGAATCATTGGCTTAATAATCAAATCAAAACGACAGAAAATTAATCGAAGTCTTCTTCGAATATATTGTGTGGGATGCTAACTTTCTCATTTCGTCAGAAGCCCAGCGCGAATTACTCGAAAGACACAGATGTTTCCGGCGACCACTAAATCAGAATTGACAGATTCCAATACTTTGATGAAACTTTCAGACCATAATTTTACACCACTTCTAATGCTAGAATACATTGAAAACACTGGTTCCGTCATTAGTTTCGGACTATATTCTAGTACTCAGACAGGATTACTACAAAATGAAAATGGCCAAAGGATGAGGTCGTTAGTTGTCAATCAAGCATGAGAAAACAGGAGCGTATCAATAAAGCGCTTGACCTTAATGTCTTGCCTGGGTAACTGTGTCACAACGTTAGGTCGCAGTTGACTCAAGCAACAAGGGCACACACGTTTGCATAGCGAATAAGCACGATAGCGAGCTCGCGTTGACCAGCATGGGGGCTCTAAAGCCTACTGAAGCCAAATGCACCGATCGAATTCTTTCGTGACTTCGTACCATGGCTAATTTTGTGCGATCGAATTTGCCTTTAATGCAAACGGTCCGCGACTTTTTTAAGTGCGCATATATCGAAAAGCGCGGGTCTATTTAAAATTATAAAGTATGCACCCGACACAAATTAGCGCTCGACTGCAGTTAAATATTCAACCAAAGATATACATTTTCAATGAACTAGTGAAATTTTTAATAAAGAAAAATAATTTTCTACCAAAAAGATATATTTTTCACATAATACATAATTTCTTGAATCAAAAAAGATACACTTTCAACCCAAAATGGATTTTTTATATTTTGAGTCTAAAATATTGATTATTAACAACAAAAGATAATTTTTAACGACACACATAAATTTTTAGCCAAATACTTAAATTTTCATCTAAAAACATTCAAAAAAGCGATGTTTCAACCAAACGGTGAAGTATTCATACTATAAAAGATACATTTTCAACACAAAATAGAATTGTTAAATTTTCAACCGAAGAAATAAATTTTGAACCAAAAAGATAAATTTTCATTCAACATAAAAAAGTTACATTTTCAGTTAAAAAAAAATAGTTTT
The DNA here is from genome assembly GCA_032357855.1 of Amphibolips quercusostensackenii. NCBI lineage: Eukaryota > Metazoa > Arthropoda > Insecta > Hymenoptera > Cynipidae > Amphibolips > Amphibolips quercusostensackenii. The sequence goes on from JAUELO010000353.1 coordinate 112,001, forward strand.
TAACGAAAAAGATGAACCTTGAAAAAAAATTATTTTTATACCAAATAGTTGAATTGTCAACTAAAGAAGATAAATTTTCAGTTAAAAAGACTAATTTCAACTAAACAGAAGAATTTTTAACGAAGAAGAATAAATTTCCACTGAAAAACATTCAAAAAAGCGATTTTTCAACCAAACAGTGGAGTATTTATACTATAAGAGATAAATTTTCAATGAAAAATAGAATAGTTAAATTTCCAAACAAAGAAATGAATTTTGAACCAAGAAGATAAATTTTCACGTAGCATAGAATAGTTAAATTTAATTTGAAAAAATTAATTTTTAACTAAACAGATCAATTTACAACCAAAAATATTAAACTTTTCCAAAAAAAGACGAGTTTTTAACCAAATAGTAGTATTTTCTACCAAATAGTTGAATTCTTAACTAGAAAAGATCAATTTTTCTTGAAAAGATGAACTTACAATTAAACAGAAGAATATTCAACAAAGAAGTTTAAATTTCTACTAAACAACATTTTGAAAAAAACAATTTTTCAACAAAAACGTTGAATATTTAAACTAAAAAAGATAAATTTTGAACCAAAAAGAAAAATTTGCAAGCAAGAAGATTAATTTTCTACTTAAAAAATACCAGCTCCCCACTTACAATGGAATAGTTTAATTTTCAGTGAAAAAAAATTATTTACAAAACCAAAGAACTTTTAACCAAGAAGTTTGAATTTTTACCAAAAAGATAAATTTTTAACTAAACAGTGAAATTTTCAACTAAAAAAGATAAACTTTCAAAAAAAAACTTAAATTTTTAACCTAGAACATAAATTTTCTACCCAAACAGATGACTCTTTAAAAAACAAAAAAATAAATTTCATACCAAAGGGTGGAATTTTTAACTGAAAAGGATAAATTTTTAACGACAAAAAATGGAATAGTTCAATTTTCAACCAAGGAAATAAATTTTCAACCAAGAAGACACATTTTTAAACCAAAAGATAAATTTGCAACCAAGATCTTCACCACACAAAAAGGAAATTTTAACAAAGTATTTCAACTTGCAAGTAAGCAGTTGAGTTTTCAAACAAAAAAGATGAATTCGCAAAAAAAAAGTTAATCTTTATATTTAAACCACGAAAGGTTTTAATTTACATCCAAAGAAGTTGTATTTTTAACCAAAAAGAGATAAAATTTCTACGACACGAGATCCATTTTTAAACCAAAAATTTCATCCAGAATCTTGAAGTTTGAAAAAAAAGAATGTTCTACAAAACAGGTGAATTTTTAATAAAAAAGGTTATTTTTAAGCAAAAAATGTATAATGTTTATCAAAATAGTTTAATTTTCAATCCAATAAAACGAATTTTCGACAAAAATGTTCAATTTTCAACCAAAAATGATGACTTAAACAAAATTGTTCCATTTTAAACAAAATAATTTTAAAGTTTTTATCAGGGTTTCTTGTTTCTTTAATTAAAAGAATTGGTATGTATGTTTGTATCCATAAATTTATAAAATCCCACTAAGATTTTGTGTGTGCGTTGGTCGATAAGAGCAAATCTTTCGGTATCTTACATGTGAGGGGGAGGGGGGGATTGAAACCTTTCAGAAATATTATCGAAAGTTCCGTAACTATTTCAGGATTCCCTGAACTGTAGAAATCCTGTTAGATTTAGAGTAGGCTTGGAAATAAAAGCTTAATTTATCGCACATTACAAATAACCTATCAAGCCATCAACAACGGAAGACTCGAACTCACCTAAAAACAAGCAGTCTCGATAGCAGTAATCCTAGAAAATCCAACCCACGAAACTACTCTCTCCAAAGAGTCCAAATAAACAAAACAATTTACGACCAAGTTTCACAAAATCTATAAGACAAATATTAGAAGAATACTTATGGGGAACATCCACCCAGTTACCTACAATGGAACACAATGTTCTTAACCAAGACCCTTCTTGGTCTCATCTTTCTCCAAAGTTGGACTTTAGACTAACGATAAATTTAAAAAAAAGATATCGATTAAAACCAATGGCTGCAATTATATTTAAACATCGAACAAAGCTACAACAGTTCTACTCACGGATCTGAAACCAAAATAAGAGTAGGATGCGCTGTTTCCTTCATATGAAAAGAGGTAACCTCCACCTTGTGTCAGATTGTGGGATAGTAGAATGCGACTACATGGTTGGAGTAATTTAGTATATTATGAATCGAGTACACTACTACAATGTTTCTCCTTCTGTTACTAGAGGATAGTTATGCAATTAAACATTGTCTGTAATTAGTAAAATAAAAGATTATTTATGTTAAAAATAACTCTTTTCGAATTATATAATTTTTGTGAATTTTTTTGATGTGAAATAAGTATCAGAATTCTGCTTTGAACATTATATTAACATATGTTTTACTTTTTTTATGAAATTAGTTTAAAAGGTTATTATTAATTTAAATTTTCAGAAAAATATAAAGTAAAAATGATTTAAATGAATTTGAATTTGAATGTTGTTAAATGATTATTAATTATGCACATGGTTTTAAATTATTTTCTGGAATTACTTTTAAAGGTCATTAATAAACTAAATGCATCGGAACGCAACTTCAAATTAAGAAATCAAATATAATGTAAAAGTTATTTGAATATTTCAGTGAAAATTATTTTTTAATGCTTTTTATGCTAAACGTAAATCGAATATTCAACTCAAGATTCTGTAATTGAATATAAGCTATTATTTGTATAATAAAAGTTTATTTTTTATTTTAAATACCTCTTTTATAATTATATAATTTTTTCATGTTTGTGATATTTTTGGTTTATCTAGTTGAATATTGGCTATAATATGTATAATGAAAATATATTCATATTCAAAACACCCCTATTCCAGTTACATAATTTTTTTAATGTTTCTGATGTTGTGAAACAAGTGAATTTAATTTTCAAAATTATATGTACATATGTTTTTATTTGATCTGGAATTGGTTTAATAGGTTATTAATAATTCAAATTTCCAGAAATCTATTAGGTAAAAATTATTTAAATGCTTCAATGGAGATAATTATTTAATGCTTTTTATGTTCTGAACTGATTATTTAATTATTAGCCAAATAATTCTCTTTCATAATTTCAAATTACATGAATATTGAGTTTTAATTGTTTTCTATTAAATAAAATAAATTTATTATTTACTTTAAGATTGTGTAATTAAATATTTCATTAAAATTATATAGTTTTTTTTTAATGTTTGTGATGTTGTGAAATGATTTCCTGATGTTTAATTTTTTCTGGAATTAGTATAAAGTTTAATTATTGACTTGAATTTTCAGAAATGCAATTAAAAATTATTTTTAATATATAAATTGAAAATCATTTGAATTAAATATATTTTTTCTGATCATTCCTCTAATTTTATTCCTTGTACTATTTGAATTTTTCAATAAAAATAATGTTAAAACTTATTTCATTATTAACATTCATTATCATTATATTATTATTAATTTATTCTTTCAAAACTTAAATGTTTTGCAATCATTTAAAGATCTTATTAATAAATGAAATATTCATCAATGAAAGTTCAAGTTAAAAAAAATTGCAGGTACAAATTATTTAAATTTTTCCATGAAAATTATAGTTTGATTCTGTTATGTTGTGAACTGATTACTTAATTATTACCTGATTCTATAAAAACTTATATTTTCTGGAATTAGTTCAAAGGTTATTAATAAATCAAATATTTATGAATAAAAGATAGAAAACATTTGTTAAGTAAACATTATTTGAATGTTTTGATAGACTTTATAGTTTAATGCTTCTTTCTCTGCAAAATGATGAATTATTTATTAGCTGAATAATTTTTTACAATATTGCGTTAAATAAAGATTAAAATTTAGGTTTTATAAAATTAAGTAACATAAATTAAATTATTACTGGGAGGTTATGTAATCCAATATTGGATATAATTTGCATAATAAAGGTTTATTTATAATTAAAATACCCCTATTCTACTTATACATAACTTTTTGAACGTGTCTGATGTTGTAAAACGGGTATCTGAATTTAATTTTTGAAATTACCAATAAATATTGTTCAATTCTTTCTAAAATTAGTATGATAGGTTACTAATAAATCAGATTCTTCGAAATGAAAGTAAAAATTAAAGAAAAGGGGAAGTAAAAGTTATTTGAATTTAAATTCTGTTTTCAAAATTGTATCTGAATATTATTTTTTAATTTTTTCAAAAATTAGTGTAAAAATTTATTAATAATTTAAATTTTCAGAAATAAAATTCTAAGAAAAAAATATAAAAGAAAATTTATTTGAATGTTCCAATGAAAATAATTGTTCAATGCTTCTTATCTTGTGCACTGATTGAATGTTGCCTTATAAATTTTTTCACAATATTAAATTGCATAAAGATTTAATTTTTCTGTATTAAGTAACATCAATTAATTATTTACTTTAGGGTTATGTACTTAAATATTGGCTATGATTTGGATAATAAAAGTTTATCTTTGTTTAAAATACCTTCATTCTAATTATGTAATTTTTGTCAATGTTTGTTTGTGATGTTATAAATTAAGTCTCTGAATTCAGATTTAAAAATTATATGTGAATAAGATTTAGTTTTTTCTGAAATTAGCTAAAAATTTTGTAAATAATTAAAATTTTATTAAAATATGAAGTAGGAATTATTTAGATGTTTCAATGAAAATAATTATTCATTGATTTTCATTTTGTAAACTGATTTATCAATTACTGATTCATTTTTTTTCGCAAAATTAAACTGTATAAAGATTATATTTTAATTTTGTTTGTTTAAGTAACATAAATTGTTTATTTACATTAAGATTATGTAATTTAATATTGGCTATAATATGTATGATCAAAGTTTACTTATATTTTAGACATATCTCTCTATCACAATCATATAAATAATTTAAATTGTTGGAACCAATCATTGACTATGAAATTCCACTGCATTCTTTCGTCCGTTCTTTTCCGCGCGTTATTAACATAAGGTGTCAATTCGACATGTCTACAATTGCATCACCACGCCGCCCTCATTCATGATATATTCCGTGAATTTTCGTAAATCTCCATTTTATAATTGTAAGATAAATTTTTAACGAAATATAATTGGTATTTAAATTTATAATTATATTAATTATTACTGATATTTGTTTACGAATTTATTACTACGTTGGTTAGGTCGTGTACTTAAAATATTCAAAAAATGATATCTCGCTCTTTACTGTGTTAATAACAGTATTCGTAAGTTAAATAACTTTGCGTTACACGGTTTCA
>JAUELO010000353.1:143990-161750 GCA_032357855.1 Amphibolips quercusostensackenii
ACATAACCTGAAATTTCAATTTAAGCTTAGTCCTAAAGAAGTGAACTGCAATGTTTACGAAACTTCGGTAAGATTCGTAGTTTTGCACACGATTGACATCCGAAACACTTCTATTTTTTTAATCAGAAAAAAGTGAGAGAATTTCAAAAATTAAGTTTTGCATCCGCCGGATCTACCCGGGTCATCGAAGTAAGTGAAAATGTTTTTTTCTTAGCATACCAAAATAGATTCTGATTCTTCTTTTATATTCAACCTTTTTGTCTATGAGATTTACGGGATTCAAAGGTCGGGATTCGTTTGAAAAAATGCTAATCACCCTTCAAAAGCTGAATATAAATTAACGATTTCTGTAACTGGAAACGATAAGAGCCTCGAGTGTTCTAGGGCATCCACCCAGTAAAAATTGATTGGTGAAAATGGAAAAGAAAAGGTAGCCACTTGACTTTTCTTCTTCGCAGTTATCGTCGTGGTAGAAAAAGAAAAAAATTGCGCCAGCGAAAATCGCATTGATTTTCTTCCGGATTGTCCTTTACGTTTGCTTCTCAGCTTGACCTACAACTTATGAGCTCAAAATTTATTTTCTCTGAGTTTATCATAGCAAGTTTCTGTATTTATTGGGGATTCCCGCGCAAGGATTGAACCTCTTTATGTTGAAGATTGTAAGATTGTAGATTTTAATCAATTCAAACTTCACACTCTTTCCCCTATTCTCCATTTTCCCCCTATTCTCCATTTTCCCCCTATTTCTCGTTTTTTTTTTTGCTCAAATGCGAACTAAATTAATAGGTTCCAACAAAAAAATCCAACTATACTTGCTTGAAAGTTAATGTTTGCTGGTTGAAAAGTCTACTATCATATTTTTGGTCTCTTGTGTATATTGAAAGTTCTAATATGTAATTGGTCGAAAATTGCACTATTTTTAAAAAACGCAATTATTTTGATGAAATTTACCGGTTACGTTAAAAATTTATATTTTTGTTTGAAAACTCAGTTGCCTTGTTGAATATTCGCCTATTTTGAATAAAAAATTCGCTATTTTGGATTTGAAACTCATTGTTTTTGTAGCAAAGACATATTTCTTGACTAAAAATTTAACTGTCTTCTGAAAAAAATTCGTCTTCTTGGCTTGGAAATTCAATCAATTGGTTGAAAATTCAAATACTTAGTTGAAAAATCCTCGTTTTTGTTGTAATTTAACTATTTATGATTATAAATAAAAATTTGTTTTCGTTTAAATATCAACTATTATACTTTTTATTGAAAATTCATCTTTTTTAGTTTAAAGTTGAACTATTTTGTTGAAAAATCTTTTTTTTTGTAGACGATTCATCTGTCTGGTTAAAAATGTAACTGTTTTGTTCAATTTTTGTTTTTCTGGATAAAAATAAATTTATTAAACTGAAAATTCAAATATCTGAATTGACAAAAATTCATTTTTTTCACTTGAATTTAACTGTTCTTAATTTAAAATTAAAGCATTTTTTTAGTTGAAATACAAACTATCATATTTGTAGTTGATAATTTATCCATTTTCGATGGAAATTCAACACTACTTGGTTGAAGGTTCAGTTCACTGTTTTCCAAAATTAATTTTTTTTGTTAAAGATTCATCACATCAGAAGAAAATTAAACTATGTTGTTGAAATTTCGCTTTTTAAGAACGAAAATTAATTTTTTAAACTAACAATTGAACTGCTTCATTTCTGATTAAAAATGCATGTATTCTGCTGAAACTACATCTACCTTGCTTGAAAATCAAGTAGTATATTTTTTCCTTAAGAATTCATCTTTTTTGGATTAAAAATTATTCATTTTTGCTGAAAAGTAATCTTTTTTAGTTTAAAATTTTTTGTTGTTTGAAAATTCAACTGTCTTCTATGAAAAATTCATCGTTTTTGTTTAGATGTTACTATTCAAAATTGAAATTGAAAATATTTTTTGGTTTAAATATCATATATTATATTGTTCGTTGAGAATTTAACTTTTTCAGTTGAAAGTTAAACTACTTTTTTTTTTATTTATTTTTTTGGTTAAGTATTCATTTCTCTGGTTACAAATTTAATTATTTTGAGGAATATTTGTTTTTCTAAGAAAAGAAAAATTTTAAACTGAAAATTCAACTATTTAAATTGTTGGAAAATTGTTCTTCAGACGAATTCAACTGTTTTTGATTTAAAATTAAAATATTTTCTGTTTGAAATATAAACTATTATATCTTTCATTTTTTTTTTGGTTAAAAATTCATAAATTCAGAAGAAAATTAAACTATTTTGTTGAAAAATCGTTTTTAAGAACGAATTTTTTTTTACTGACAATTAAACTGCTCTATTTCTGGTTCAAAATTCATTTATTATGCTAAAACTCCGCTTTTATTGCTTTAAATATCAACTACTATATTTTTCGTTCAGAATTAATCTTTTGGATTCAAAATTTACCTTTTTTGTACAAAAGTAATCTTTCTTAGCTTAAGATAAATTTTTTTTTTTTAATTTTACTGTCTACTAAAAAGCTCCTATTTCTGGATGGAGTATTAACTTTTTTGTGTTAAATTTATCTTTTCGGGTTTAGAAGTCAACTGTTTTCTAAAAAATTCGACTTTTTAAATTAAAAACTTAACTCTTTTGTTTGAAATGTATTTTTTTTGGCAGAAAACATTTTTTGGACGAAAATTCAAATACTTGGAGGAAAATTTAACTACTTGGTTGAAAGTTGAACTACTTTCTTAAAAATTTTTGTTGTTAAAGATTGATTTCTTTAGTAGAAAATTGAAATATTTTGTTCAAAATTAATTTTTTTATGAAAATTTTTCTAACTAGCAATGTAACCATTCAGTTTTTGGTTGAAAACTGATATTTTTTATTGAAAATTGATATTTTTTATTGACAATTAATTTTTTTTAGTTAGAAACTTACGCGTTTTGTTTAAAATTCGTCTTTTTGGTCAAAAATTAATCTTGTTGGTTGACAATTTATAATTTTGAATTAAAAATTTGACTGTTTGGGTCTATATTAATGGGTTTCGTCGAGTATCCAACAATTCGGTAGAAAATTAAGCTATTCGGTTGAAAATTACTTTTTTAAAAAATTAAATTATTTTTATGTAAATTCAACTTTTTGGTACGAAATTAATTTTTTTCTTTAAAAATTCATATTTTCAGGTTCAAAATTCAACCGTTTTGTAGATAATTATTCTTTTTGAAAATTTGTATTTTTTGGCAGAACACTAATCTTCTTGTTGGAAAATTCATATCTTCGGTAGAAAACTTAACTATTCAAATATTTGCTTAAAGATCCATCTTTATTAATCTTCCGGGTTCAAAAGTCATCTTTTGGGTTGAACTATTTGTTAAAAATTACTTTTTATAAGATTCATAATTTTAGTTAAAAATTATTATTTCTTGGTTAATAATAATTAATATTTTCAACTAATAATGTAACTCATCCATTTTTGGTGAAAAGTTAATATTTTTATTCAAAATTGATCTTTTCCAGTTAAAGATTCATGTAATTTGTTAAAAATTAATCTTTTCTGGTCAAAAAGTAATCGTCAGGGACGAAATTTTACCCTTTTCGGTTAAAAATGCAAATTTTTGGATCTATATTAATCTGCTTTGGTTGAGGATTCAACAGTTTGGTAAAAAATTAAATTATTCGGTTGAAAATTAACTTTTTTTGTTGAAAAATCCTATATTTCGGGTTTAAATTGAACTATTTGGTTAAAAATTAAACTATTTTTATGAAATTTAACTTTTTGGTAGAACATTAACTTTTTTGTTAAAAAATCATATTTCTCAGTTGAAAACTCAACCGTTTTGAAGATAATCCGTCCCTTCGTCTATAAAATTACACCGTTTTGTTGAAAATTAATGTATTTTGTTGAAGATTCGTCATTACGGTTGAAAATTTAACTTTATGTTTAAAAATGAATCTTTTTAAATTGAAAATTTAACTACTTGGTTGACAGTTTGTTAAAAATTTAAATTTTTTTAAGATTAATCTTTTTGGTTGAAAATTTAATCATTCCATTTTTGGAAAAATTAATCTTCCGTGTTAAAAAATCATCTTTTGGGTTGAACTCTATTGATGAAAATTCATTTTTTTATATTTAATTATTTCAGTTGAAAACTCATCTCTTTTGTTGAAAATATAAGTATTTTGTTGAAGATTCTCTTCTTTTCAAGTGAAACTTTATGTATATTATTTAAAGTTTGTCTTTTTTGGTAGAAAATTAATGTTTGCGGTTAAAAATGAACTTTTTTGTTAAAAATTTATATTTTTTGTACAAACCTAACTACCTGGTTAAAAATTAAACAATTTTTATAAAAATTCATCCCCGAGTTCGAAAATACAATTTACATAAAATGTCCTTATTCGTGTGCGTAACTTTTTTCGTTCACAATAGTTTGAAAAGTAAAAGAGCTATAAGCATGAAATTTAGAAGAATTTCAGCTCCGACTGATTTTCAGGTCTGGCAGGATTTTGAGATAGATCGGACATTTTGAAGCAGTTTTTTTTTGAGTTCACAGATTTAAAAAAAAATTTACATTGATTAAATGAGGAAAACTTTTTTGATATTTAAAATACAGCTGCACGACATCTATTGTATTTGTTCACGTCTTTGAGACGGTTTTTAAATTATCAAAAAAAAAATTCGAATTTAAAAACAATGATTTATTCTATTTTTATGCTAATATTCAAAAACAGCTGTACGACATTAAGTGTATTTTTTCGCGTCTATGAGACGGTTTTTAATTTTTTCTAAATTAGAATTTTAAAACCATGCTTTATTCTGTTTTTATGAAAAAAACATTTTTGATATTCAAAATATGACAATACTATATGGAGTATATTTATTCCCGTCTTTGAGACGCATCGATTGACCTATTGTTGAACCTTTTATGACCCGACAGTACCGATTTATGAAGTTTCAAAAAAATGTGTGTATTCTGTTTATATAAAAAAATTTTTGTTCATATTAGGAATACTACAGTACTGTGTGTGACATGTTTGTTCGCGTCTTCGAGACACGTCGAATGATCTATTGTCGAACCTTCTATCACCTTTTATGATCAAGCAATACCGATTTATAAATATAAAAATATATTGGTTGTCTTGTTTATATTAAGAATATTTTTTTAATATCGGGAATACAATAGTAATATATAATTATATATGATGTATTTGCTCGCGTCTTCAAAACGCGTGTATTTCCTAAATTAAAAACCATTTACAGCCTACTTTAACCTACTAATATCGTTTTCGAGTTTTTGAACAAAATTATTTTCCTCTTTTATAAGATGATTTTTTATATTGGGAATATAACAGTACTGCTTTGACGTAATTGTTCGCATCTTCGAGACGCGAGGATTAATCTATTGATGAACTTTCTATAATCATTCTTGATTAATCAATAGTTCGGTACTATAAAAGCTTATAGAAACAATGGGACTTTCGTTCGTTTACTTATTTATTTAAATTATAATTTAGAATATAACACAACTATGAGCCAAAAAGTTGTTCATTGTAACCAAGCACATCAATTAATATTTTGGTGGGCTCTCTGATTTTCTGAAAATAAGATTTTCGAAAAGACAGAAACATAAGCTTGAAAAATAATGAAAATACACATTTTTTTCTTCTGTTACAGTAAAACCTCCCTCCACGAGGAAGCAAATTCATTTAGGCAAAATGCTCGTGAAATGAGCACAAATAAATACGCCCATAGTGAATGCATCCATAGAACTTCGCAGCAGTATTAGGCTACGTTACTTTTCGGTGGAAGAAGGGAGGGGGGGTCGAAAATATCCTAAAATTGGTAACATAGTTTATAAATGACCCCTCAACCCGAAAGGAATTTGTATTTATGGTATAACAATAATTATAATTTTAGCTTTTGGTTATATAGATGCTTGGAAATGCTTCATATCACAAGAGCATGAATTTGCATAAATGATATAGAGGCACATGCGACTTTCAGTCGTGCATTGTACCATTAAGGCTAGCAATCTCAGATCTTATGTGCATCGCTTTGTTCATACGAATACGCTCTACGTCTCTGTCAATTAGTTTACAACATACCATTTATTTACATCACTAAGATGCAGAAGATATGCATCGTTCGCACGAATGTGTCACCGCATGTAACGTATCGTTTACACCATGGATTTCGCACAGCTGAATCGGATAAATGTTGATTACCGTCCAGAAAAAATCTAATTCTTTTAAGTAAACAATCATTTTTACTCTCCGCAGAAAAAAATCAAAATTTCCTGGACAGTCCAGGACTTCAGGGTCGTCCGGAAACTACACTGTGAAAATTGTCGGAAAATTTCCTTACATTTAAGATACTAAAGTAATTGAATTCAGTTGCTGAAAACGAAATTCAGTAACATTCATAGCAAATTTGTTAAATTTTTATCAAACTTTAGAAACGGTTTCTGAAAATCACAAATAGTTTCCTAAAATTCCAAAGTGGTAAAAGAAATATAAGTTATCGTAACCGAAAGATATGCGCACTTGCATGCGCACTCCTTGCTTTACGAACGCATTCGTCTAGTCTAGCAGACGGAACATGGTGGTTGAGCGTTCAGCATGGTAATCGCCGAAGTCAAGAGATTTTGTTACGATTTGTTACGGAAGGAGGGATCCTTTATTCAAGTACATAATTTTTCGAAACTCTCAAATGAAAAAAAAAACTTGCAGTAATTGTACATAAATTAATAAGTTTTTAATATTATATGACAAACAAACCTGGTGAGTAAAAAAGGAACCTCGCTAACAACAATTTTTGTTAAGTCAAGGGATTTTATTGATCAGGGGAAAGTTAGCAATTTAAAAAAAAATCGTGTAAAAGTCAGCGAATTTCTATAACTGTAAATAACCAACAGGTAGAATAAATTTGAAATTTCTTCAGTTTTGATTTAAAACTGTTTTATTTCGTTTATAAAAATTCTAGGTTAAAAATGTTTCAAGTTTAAGATTCTGGTCTTTGAAGTCAGGGTAAGTGAAAAATTGGTCAGTTGAAAATTAGATATATTTAAACATGAAGCTTTGCGGTAACCCTGATATATTATTCTTGTTAGTAATTTATTTGCCTTATATTTATATTTCTTTTTTTTCAGTTGCTTCCACAAGATTACCTTTTTAGTTACAAATTTGATTATTTGCTTGAAAATATAAAATTTTGTTGAATAATCATCCTTTTATGTTGAAAATTATATTTTGTTGAAAATTCGTCTTGAGTTGAAAATTCAACTTATTTCGTAGAAAATTGACTAATTTTTTAAAACTCATCTTATGATGCTAAAAAGTAAAAAAAAACCTGTTTTGGTTAAAAATTCAACTATTTTTTCGAAAATTTTGTCTTTTTATTTTGAAAATTCATCAATTTTACTAGAAATTGCAACTTCCTTCGATAAATATTTAACAGTTTGGTTTAAAATTCACCAATTTTGTTAAAAAGTCATCTTTTTTTTGTTTGTTAAAAATTCAACTGTTTTGATGTAAATTTATCTTTTTGGGTTGAAAATTTAACTATTTTCGTAGAAAATTTCTTTTTCATTCACATAAAACTCATATTTTCATTCTGAAAAGTCAAACCGAAATCTTTTTTGAATGAAAATTTGGTTAAAAATTCAAATTTTTTTTCTAATACAACTGTTTCGTTGAAATAACGTCGTTTTGGGTTAAAAAATTCAAGTATTATCTTTGCAGAAAATTTACTTCATGTTTGAAACTTATATTTTGATGTTGAAAAGTCAAAGTAAAATCTTCTTTCGGATGAAAAGTTAATGTTTGTCTTTAATTCGACTTTTTGGTTCAAAATTCAACTAATTTCGTAGAAAATTGACTTATTTTCTAAAACTCATATTTTGATGCTAAAAAGTCAAACGAAAATCTTTTGTGGTTGAAAATTCAACTATTTTTTGGCAAATTGGTCTTTTTATTTTGAAAATTCATCTACTTCACTAAAAATTGCATCTTTCTTCGATAAATATCCAATGGTTTGTTTTAAAATTCAACCATTTTTTTGTGTTGAAAGTTCAAGTATAATCTTTGCAGAAAAGTTACTTTATGGTTAAAACTTATATTTTGATTTTAAAAAGCCAAAATAAAATCTTTTTCAGATGAAACTTCATTTTTTTCTAATTTGTATTTTTGATTTAAAAATTCAACTGTGTGAGTAGAAATTGTATCTTTCTTGGATAAAAATGCTACTTTTTGCTTGAAAATTAATCTTCTTTGTTTCAGGATTCAACTTTTTTTTCTTTGAAAATTTTGGTTGAACTACTTTGTTAAGAAATCTTCTTTTCGTGCAAGATTCATATTTTAGTTGAAAATTCGTCTTTTTGACTGGAAGTTTAACTATTTTGCTAAAAATTAATTTTTTTGCTGAAAATTTATATTTTTTGTTTGAAAATTACATTTTTTACAGAAAATTCACTTACAAATGTTATATATAAAAAAAATAACATTTAGTATAAATTTTGAACGTAAATTTCTCTAAACATTTAATATATGGAGAAAATATTGTTTGGTTCATTAATTTCAATATAAATGTGCAGTATACATTTGTCTTGAAAGTATAAATTATAGTACGACTATATACGAGCGAAGTTTATATGTTAATAACTATGTATATATCTATGTTATATAATATACTCAATTAATCAAATTTTTTAAAAATTCTTATCATAAAAGATAAGCTTTGATCATATATTTGACACAATAAGTGTACGTACTATTATAACCAAGATACATGAAAAGCCGTTGGCATTAACTTCACTCATATTTTCTTACTATTTATATTCTCAGGACAAATATAGACTACATGTTTTATATTGAAATTAATTAACTGAAAAAATTTTTTAACCTCTTGACATTTTTAGTTACAGTAACTGAAAATTCACAAACTGCAACAGAATTTCCTGAATCTTGTGACTGAAGCTTTATGCAGTTACCGTTGCTGAAATTTCTGGTACAGTTTAGGGAAATTTAGAAACAGTTTCTGCATAAAGCTTTAGTAACGCGTCTCTGAAAATTCCTACAGAAATTTCTAACAGTGTACGTTAACAGATTTGGACTATTTTGACCCCCACGCATTCAATATAAAACACTTTAAATTTATAAAATTTCCAGATTTTCTACCAAAGAAATGGGATTCAACCCAAAAAGTTAAGGGACGAATTTATAACAACACAGTTGAATTTTCGACCAATAAAGATGACTTCATCAAAGTACCTAATAAGATTAGAATAGATACGACTTTCAACCTAATAAGATGCATTTTCAACAAAACAGTCGAATCTTGCAACAAAAAAGATTAAAATTCAACCAAAAACAGTTAAGTTTTTCAGCCCAAAAGACGAATTTTTTAGAAGACAGTTGAAAGATGACTTTTCTACCATGGCAGGTGAATTTTTTACCGAAAGACAAATTTTCAACCAGTTCAATTGAAAGACACAAAAACGAATTTTTAATAAAATATTTCAATTTTCGACCAAAAAAGAAGACTTCATCAAAGTAGTTGAATTTTCAACCTAGAAAGATGCATTTTCAACCAAATGGTCAAATATTCCAACAAAAAAGATCAAAATTCTAACAAAAACAGTTGCATTTTCAAGCAAAAAAACAATTTTTTTGAAGCCACTTAAAAGATGACTTTTCTACTAAAAGACGAATTTTGAACCAGTGAAATTGAATAAAAAAAAAAGAATTTTTAACAAAATAGTACAATTCTCAACCAAAAAGATGGATTTTCAACCAAATGGTCGAATATTCCAAAAAAAGATTAAAATGTAACCAAAAACAGTTAAATTTGCAATTAAAAAAAAACTAATTTTTAGGAGCTAGTTGAAAGATGAATTTTCTACCAAAAGACGAATATTAAACCAGTGAAATTAAATTAAAAAAAACGATTTTTTTGACAAAATAGTTAAATTCGAAATCAAAATAGTAAATTTTCAGCCAAGAAAAATGTTTTTTCTATCAAAAGACGAATTTTCAACCAATTGAATTAAACGAAAAAAATGAATTTTTAACAAAATAGTTGAATTCTCGAGCAAAAAGATAAACTTTTAACAAACAAGATAGATTTTCTAACCCAAAAGACTGATTTTCGTCCAAATACATGAATTTCTACCAAATAGTTGAATTTTCAACTTCAAATTAATTGAAGAAAAGGAATTTCCAACTAAAAAGTTAAATTTTTAACCAAAAAAATGGATTTTTCCACACAGAAGATGAATGTTTGACAAAAAAAGATGCATTTTCAACTAAGCTGTTGAATTTTAAAGAAAAAATGGCGATGTGCATACAAAACAGATTCATTTTGAACACGAAACGTTAAATTTTTAACCCCAAAAAGTTTAATTTTCCAAAAAAAATTTATTTCAACCAAAAAAAGGTCACTTTTCTACCATTAAAGATGAATTTTCTACCAAAAAAGAATTTTCAACCAGAGTTAAATTAAACGAAAAAAAAAGTTTTTAACAAAATATTTCAATCCTCTATTAAAAAGATAAATTTTCAACAAAAAATTGAAATCTTAACCCAAAAAGATGAATTTTTTTACCAGAAAGACTAATGTTCTACCAGTAAGACGAATTTTTAACAAATTTGATGAATTGTAAAGAGAAAAGGGCGAATTATCTACAAAAGAAGATAAATTTTCAGTCCGAAAATATAATTTTCTAATAAAAAAGTTAATTTTCTGCATCAATTTTCTGCCAAATAGTTTAATTTTTATAAAAATAGATTAATTTTTAAACAAATATTTGAATATTAAAAAAGATTTTGAATTTTGAAAAAAAGAAGTTAATTTTAAACCAAATTGTTGAGTTTTCGAGCTAAGAAGATGAAATTTTCTACAAACCAATTTTTAACCTGAAAATATTAATTTGCAACTTAAATAATAAATCTTCAACCAACACAAAACGGATTTGCAGCAAAGTAGTTCAAATTTCAACCAGGTCGTTGAATTTTTATCTGATAAAAATGAATTCTCGAAAAAAATGTAACAGTTAAAAAATATTGTAATTTTAAACAAACAATCAAATTCAACAAAAAAATAGAATTTTCAAAAAAACAGTTGAATCCTGAACAAAACAAGATTAATTTCCGAGCAAAAAGTTGCATTTTGAACCAAAAAAGATGACTTTTTAATCAAGCAGATTAATACTTTCTAAAAATAAAATAAATCAGTTTTTACAAAAACTTAATATTGAAATTTCTTATAGATATTCAAGGAAGAACTCTTAACAGGACACATGTTTTTCCGTATAAGGCCCGTAGATTGAAATGAAGTCCAAAATGGGTCTTATTTTTAACTCTGTAGTAGTTACAAGTTGAAAGTAGGAGCTACCGGTTCAAATAGCGTCAAAGTAGGTTCCAATAAGCTCTCTTAAAATTAACCAGTGAAATGTAAATCATTTACAGTAAAATATCCCTGATTTAAGCAACTAAAAGTGTGTCACTGACAATCAGTGAGATTTTACTGATTCACTCTGGGAAATTCCGTCACTGGTTTATTCAGTGAGGTTTACCAGTTTATGCAGTGAGGTTCACCGGTTTATGCGGTGTGGTGCACCGGTTTATGCAGTGAGGTTCACTGGTTTATGCAGTGAGGTTCAATGGTTTATGCAGCGAGGTTTACCTGTTTATGCAGTGACGTTCACTGGCTTATACAGTGAGGTTCCCTGGTTACTCAGTACAAGTAATCATCTGGTCGTACACGTTGCCGTCCGTCAGCTAATTAGGTATAACACTTATCATTCATCATTTTTGTGATGAATAACTGTGGAAAGGCCCGTCATTACGTCAACGTGTCGTGTAGCTCAAACAGAATCCTGCAACTTTCTTCTTACATCTTAGGAACTTTCAAGCGTAAAGCTTTTATCCAGACGGCTAAAGGTTCATGTCTTGGCCGTGTAGAGCGCCGTATTACTGGTTGAATCTATCATTCAGCGTCACTGTTATATTCAGTAACGCTGTTTTAGCTAAGTCACTTATTATTTCAAACAGTAAAAATATTAAAATCACTCGTTTGCCATTAAAGATTCCAAATACTGAATCAAACGGTAACAACTTCACTGCTTCAGTTTAAGAAAAAGGAGTTGTAGTTTCAAAGTAGGGATTCTGACTCGGAGGTACTACGTTTTTTGCACCTTGACTGACAAAGCTTCCTGACACTTTCAACTCCTTCAACTAAATAATTCCGCTTGCTCGCCCATTGTATGCTAAACGAGAGGAATTTATTACGAGTCGCTGAATATTCACACCGTCTCGTTTGTGGATTAACGTGTATGCACCCTATGTGCAATTTGAAGCGACATCATACTCGACAGTACTTATACTCTGTATCTAGTATCTGGTATCCATGTGTCGCGCCCCCTGGAATTGTGAGAGATTAAGGGCCAAAATAACCCGTTTCTTGCTTGTTATTCCGCCCCGGACACTCGTCTCTCTGAGCCACCTTCCTGCAGTTCCAACTCGATTCTCAATCCCTCGTGTGAGTAGGGGCTTACTGGTTGGCCGCTCAACATATACATATAGCGTCCGCAATGCAGCAGATAGGGCACTTCAAAAAGCCGTAATCATTATTGTCAGATCAGGAAAAAGAACCATGAAGATTAGAATGATTTTAGAATCGTGACTCGGACTCAAAGTCCATTTGTTGAATAAATTCTTTTGAATAAAATTAATCTAAATACCATATTCACTTCAATGTCATTTTTAATTCTTTAAACTCTTAATGTTTTTGGTCAAAATATATTGCATTTTTAACAAAATAGTTAAATTTTTAACAAAAAATTACTTCTACCTAAAGAGATGAATCTTCAACCAAAAAATACGAATTTTCAACACAAAAAAGCGAATTTTCAACAGAAAAGAATTTATTTTTGACTAAATATTTGCATTAATAACAAAATAGTTGAACTTTCAAGCAAAAAAAAAATGTCAACAAAATAGTTCAACTTTTCACCAAATAGTTGGACTTTTAACCAAATACTTAAACTTTTAACCAAAAACAGTCGAACCTGGTTTTTTCGTCGACTTTGGGACTGACGGAGTAACTCGAGAAGTACACCGAACGTAAACAGTCAGGAGCGTATGGACGTACAATTTCCGGTGGATTTTTATGCATATTAAAACATATTTTGAAAATAGTTTTTTTTAATACAGAGATAAGAGTAAACTAAATATCAAACGAAAATGAGGAAGAAAGTTTGCTGTTATGCGTTAAAATAAAGGTTTTTCCTGCTTACGTACTTAAAACGTTCGCAGACCGTTCAGCATCTCGTTTAATATAGGAACTTTACCTCGAATAGTCGGTCCGGATACTAAATTACCTTTGTCGCTCACTTGCTTAAGCCATTCGAAGGCAGTAGTATCCCAAAGTACATCACTATTTCGCAAAAAAAAACACCTTGCAAAGCACTTTCAAGCACTTGACAGTTTGAAATTACAAAACGTTGTAGAGGAAAGATAGGTTGGGTAGTTATGCGACAGCACCGCCAATTTGAAACTATGACAAGGGATTTGAATTTCAATTAAATACTAACAAGAAATCTTATAATAAATCATCAATTTTAAAGCACAGTATAACATTTTTGATAAAAATGACTTGATATTCACTGCTCTTGTCCATTAAAATTGTTCCAGCAATAAATTCGAGATACACAAAAGTTCACGTGTGCGGTAGCGCTGTCGTCAAGGTCAAACAGGTACTACAAAGGCACATTTGATCGCTAGAAATTAGTTTTCTGGATCATGGCACGAACTAATCCGAATAGTCCGATCGTTTTCAGTTGGCTTCGGAGCCCTAATGCTGGTCGATGTGGTCCCGTTATCGTGCTTATTCGCTATGCAAAAATGTTTGCTTTTCCCGCAAAAAATTCAACTGCGACGCAACGTCATGCCGCAGATACCCAGCTAGGCCGTTAAAGGTACAGCGCTTTATTGCTACGCTCCTGTTTTTTTCACGCTTGACTGACCACGAACGACCCCGCGGCTCCTCTCACCCTAGTTTGCGGCGCAGCGTCAATTCCCGGAAGAAGGCAATCAAAGGGAGAAAAATCCAGATTCAATTGTAGTTAAAATTTCGATCCACAAGGACGAATTTTCAACAAAACAGTAAAATTTTCGACCTATATAGATGATATCATCAAAATAGTTGAATTTTCAACCTGAAAAGATGCATTTTAAACCAAATTTTTAAGCAAAAACTATTAAAATTCATCGAAAAACAGTTGAATTTTGAAGCCAAAAAGTCAAATTTTTTGTAATACAAGAGAATTAAATGAAAAAAAAGAATTTTCAACAAAATATTTCAATCCTCAACCAAATAAATAAATTTCCAATCAAGAAACATGAATTTAAAACCAAACAGTTGAACTTTCAATTAAAAAAGACATATATTACTAAACAAAAATGGTATCGTCAAATTTTGAATTTAAAAAATTAATTTTCAACAAATAAAACGAATTTTTAACAGGTTAAAATCATGTAAAAAAGGCCAATTTTTAACCAAACAGTTAAAATTTTTACATTAAAAAAAGAGTAATTTCAAACCAAATAATTCCGTTTTTAATCAAAAAGATGAATTTTCCACCAAGAAGATTAATGTTCTACAACATGAGACGAATTTCCAACAAAATTGTGAAATCGTAAAGCCAAAAAGGCGAATTATTATTTTTTTTTAAGTTGAATTTTCAACAATGAAATATGATTTTTTAACGAAAACGGTTATTTACTATTGAATGATTACATTTCCAAAAAAATAGTTTGATTTTGCTTCCTCACAGAGAAAGCTTTTTAATGGTAACATTTTCAAAGATTTTTAAATTTATTTAATTAAACGTTTCTCAATTTAAAAATATCTAATACAATGTTCTAAGTAACTGTCCGAATGTGTGTGTGTGGATGTCACACTTTTTTCTAAATACGATAATTTGAAAACTGTTACAGATAAAATAATAGAATTTGGAGGGTTTATTTTCACCACTAAATCTAACTAAAAATCGTTTTTTTTATGGTGAATTTTTTTCATAGTTTAACCAAATAGTTTTATTTTCAACCAAAAATATGAATTTTCAACCAAAAATATGGATTTCCAACGAAAAAGTTCATTTTTAACTAAACAGTTGAAGTTTAGACTAGAAACGATAAATTTTCAACCAAGAATAAAATAGATACATTTAGCCAGGAAAATTAAATTGAAACCGAATATATAAACTTTCATTTATAATAATGAATCTTCAACCCAAAAAAATGGTTTTTTAAAAAGAAGTTTAACTTTGAACTACGTATTTTTTTTTTATCACAAAATGTTAATTCTGAACAAAACATGCAATAAATATTTTTTAATCAAAAAAGATTTTAATTTAAAATAGAAAAATAGTTGGATTCAAACAAAAAATACGAATTTTTTACAAAATAATTAAACCCTTGACCAAAACATATTATTTTTTAACCAAATAGTTGCTGTTTTTATCAAACAGTTGTATTTTTAAGTAGAAAAAATCAATTTTGAATTAAATATAAAATTTCAGTTAAAAATGTAATAGTTATATTTTTATCTACAAAAATTAATTCTCAACCAAGAAAAATAGAGTATTCCAAAAAATAGTTAAATTTTCGACTAAAATGATGAATCTTCAAAGAAAAGCACTTTAATAATGGAGTTTAAAATCAACCTAAAAGATGATTTTTAAGACAGAATTTACAACCAAAAATGTAATAGATACATTTTGAGTTAAAAAAATTAATTCTCACAAAAAACAATTACAACAAAAATTATGAATCTTTAACTAAACAAAAACTTTTTTCAAATGCAGTTTAACTTTATATTCTTCAACCAAAAAAGATTACTTCTGAACGGATCATGAAATAGAAACTATTTTTTAACCAACAAAGATGTTCATTTAAAATGAAAAACAGTTGAATTCAACTAAAAATTTTTTCATCAATTTTTTAGCCAGTTTTATTTTCGACCAATTAGTTGAATTTTAAACTGGAAAAGATCAATTTACAATTTAAAATATAAATTTTTAATTAAAAATGGAATAGTTACATTTCTAGTTGAAAATTAAATTCTCAACAACGCCAATGAAACGAATTTTCTACAACATAGTCACATTTTTAACTAAAATTATGAATCTCAAAAAAAAAATTTTTAATAAAAAGAGTTTATCAATCAATAAAGTTTTTTCACAATTTTTAAAATTGCTACTACCCGCAAAATCATTGACATTTGTAAGTTTATCGGGTTAAACTAAGATTTTTCAAAAAATTTGAAGAGTTTTACGGGGATTTTCAAATATTTTAAAGACAATTCCAGGTTTTTTTTCCACGTAAAATTTTTCTTAAGACAGTAGAAATGAGAAAGAAAAGCATTTAGCACGCTCGAAAAAATTCCCTGAATTAAAAAAAACTACCAATTCCAGGATTTTCAGATGATTAAAAACACTGATTTTTCATTAAAAAAATCGAATGTAAAAAATCAGTCCACATTTGAAATTGCTAATTAAATAGGCTTAAAATTTTTCAAAATATTACATCTTTTACATACCAACACCATCACCAAATTCTATTTTGAAATAGAAAATAATCCACTGTATAAGGTCTTACGTACCTGAAACACAAAATAAATGTACACCTTAGTATTAAGTACAATAATATATTTTTATTTAATATTCAAGATTGAAATATGAACTTTAGTAAAATATAAACTTAACTAAAATATCAAGTTTAAACTGAGCATATCACATTACATTTTTTTCTATAGTCCATGAACTTCCTAAATAAAAAAAAAATTATTTTCATACGTACTTAAAACTCAACGCATTAATATTTTGAATAAAATATATTTTCCTAAGCTTACTGTAAATGATAAAAAAAGTTTGTTTTAAATAAGCAAAAATCTAGTATTATAAGTTCACTTTTACAAAAATGACAAATATCGTTTTTAGCTTAATATTTCAACTTTTAGAACAAAATAAATTTTGCTTAAAAACATATACCATTCAAAAAATTCCGCCAAGTAAAAATTCATCAGTAAAATTAACGTAGTTTGTGAAGTCAAAGTTCAACGAGTAATACTTAAAAATATTTAAATTTGAAAAATTATGCAATTGGAAAAATAACAGACATATTATAGAAAGGGAGAAGAAAGTAAAACTTAATTGGCACTTAATTTATTACATCCTCAAAATATCTGCAATTTTATCAATTTAATTAATTTCTTCCTCCTAGAAGACGTTGGGTAAAAATAAAAATTTTCAAACTTTACTTTTTGATGATAGAGATTAATTTAGAAACCAAAAAGACGAATTTTCAGTAAATTACATGAATTTTCTACTTATAAATGATAAATTTCTCAAAACCAAACAAAAAAATGATTTTGTACAAAAAAGTTGAATTTTTCATAAAAATAGTTTAATTTTTAACCGAATAGTTTGATTTTCGACGAAAAAAACAAATTTTAACAATATACCTACATTTTTAACTAAAGAGATAAGTTTTCAACTAAAATGTTAAATCACCAATCAGAAAAACGAATTTTTACCAAAATTGAAATAGTTAGATTGTTGTTGAAAAATGATTTTTCATCTAAAGAAAAAACGAATTTTCAACAAAATAGTTACATTTTCAAAAAAGAGTTCAACTTAGAAGATGATTTTTTAACCTGAAAGATTTTTAACAAAGTAGTTCAACCAAGCAGTGGAATTTTAAACTAAAAAATATTAGGTTTAAACCAAAA
>JAUELO010000353.1:330999-341791 GCA_032357855.1 Amphibolips quercusostensackenii
AAAAAGTACTGATGTCAGGCATTTTTATGTACAATTATTTTTGCAGTAAAATTTTACATTTGGTCATACATAATAGAAAGATTTGCATAACTAAGTTTAATAATTTTGCAACAAATCAACCATAAACAATAATTGTTCTTATTTTTATCATTGTTTAGTGTCAATTATTTTTGAATTTAAGCATTACGAAGAGAATATTTTTTTCTGCGTAAAAATGAGCAAGGTCTGATATATTTATTGATTAAATTATTTATAACTATTATAATCACTAAAACTTGATTCTGAAAAAATTGATAGAGAATTATGTATTCCTTTCTTGAAAAGGTTTGAATTTAAAAATTCTTAAAACTCAAAGACAATAAAGATGATAACATTAATTTTTTATTGTTCATTTATTTTTTGAAAAATAAATTAATATAGTTATTGACAACTTTCTATCATGAATGATCAAATGTAAACTGTTACAGAGAAAACAAAAAGTGTTCTGCACAAAAATGCTGGACATGGGTATTTGTTTATAAATTTGTTAGTAACAGTCGTAATTATTTTTGGATGTATCTATTATTTCAGTAATCAATATTAAATTAATGTATAGCAACATTTATCGTAAAAATATATTTTTAATAAGGAAAAATCCAAAATATGTATTTTTGAAAAATTTGTTATTAAAAATTAAAATATTCAATTCTCATAATCGAAAATCACTTTTTAAATGATGCTACTATGGTTTAGTGTGAAATAAAAATTAATTGAATATTTGTTTATACGAATTTTTAATGACAATTAACGTGCTTATTTAATAAATTATTTATATTCTCTAACTATATGCATTAAATATGGTACATAGTGAATTTATTTATTGACTTTTTTCAGAGAAAAATAATTAAATCTGAAAAATTGCCTTTCATGCTATACTTTGCGTTGAATAAATAATTAAAAATAATAAAAATGTAAAAATCAGCTCAAAGAATTTTCTAAGAAATTTAGTGGTATGAAAAAAAAAGTTCCAAATCCTTTCAGAAGCCACCTGTAGACTCTTTTTAAACAGTAAATACCAGATCCGCCCCACTGTGCCACATGTCCGACTAAACACAGCTTTATCTACTCACGTCTTATGCAATCTTTATCAGGCGCACAGTATACCAAAAAGAACTTTTTGTTGGACACAAATCCCTTGACATTCTAATTTTCACCGGATTTTGATTTATTTTTATTTCAAATGACCATAAGGCTTCCAGGCATAATGTATAATAGCTATTTTTTTCTTTTAGCCACAGCAACATTTTTCATTTCATAACAAATGGAATTTTTTAAATAAATTTTCAAGTGTTCCACTGATCTGAAGATTCTCAAATTTAATAAAAAAAGGCTAAAACCAGAATAATAGTTATACGTTAATAATTTATAGTATATTGAAGTAAAAAATGTTTTTTATAATGGTATAAACAAATTAGTACAAAAGTGTCATTTTCTCATGATTTTCAATTAATTGTTGTTGAAATTCATAGTTTTTGCATGAAATTCAAGAGCCATTATGGTGCGGTTACAATTAGTTAAAAATAGTTTCTTTTTGCAATTATTTAAACAATTTTTTAATACAAATACATTTTGACAATGTCTGAATAAATATGTTCACTTTTTTCGCCGAATAAACTAGAAAGGTCTTTTCAATCATTTCGTTTCGTCATATTTCTTAATTTTACAAAAAAATGTATTTGTTTAAATAATTTAAACAAATTCACATTCTTACCATCCTTCCATGAATAGACTCAATTGTTTATACGAATTACACTAAAAATATCTTGTATATAACTTTTTGCTGTCATATTTTCCAAATTAACAATAAACATGAGTTATTTAAACAATTTCTGCAATCAAATGAATATTTCGATCTTTTTTTTGTAAATGGTCTATTTTTTTAAAGGAATTAACTAAAAATGTCTTGCAAAATGACAAAAATTTTTAATTATTTCGACAATTTTTGTATTAAAATATTATGATGATCAATAGTTAATTTTCCTTACCATCGTCAAGGTAGCAGTTATAAAAAAGGTTTTTTTTTGATAAAACAAAATAAAAAAAACCTTTTCAATGAAATATTTATCCTATTCATAAAAAAATAGATATTCTTTTATAAATATTGTTTAAATATTTAACATTTTCTGTCGATTTATAAAATATAATATCAAAAAGTCATTGTAAACATATTTTCAGTTTATTTCTTTAAAAAAAGAGCCCGTTTCAGAAAAAAGCTTGAAAGGTTCATTTGATTGCAGAAATTGTTTAAATAACTAACGTTTATTAAGAATTTAGATAATATGACATCAAAAAGTAATTGTCAAGACATTTTCAGTCTAATTTGTATAAAAAATTGAGTCTATTTACGGAAGAATGGTCAAAACAGGTATTTGTTTGTATTAATTGTATCAATAAATAAATTTATTGTTAAATTTCATATATGACAACAGAAAATCATTAAAAAGACATTTACAGTTTATTTTGCGAAGGAAATTGTGCCTATTTATTCAGATATTGGTAAACTGCATACTTGTTTACAAAAATTATTCAAATAATTGTATTAGAGCAGCGATTTTTAGTTAATTTGAAATTTTGCGTCAATTTCTCGCATATTTCACGCAAAATCTATGAATTTCAACTATCAATCATAGAAAATCAAGAAAACATTGACACTTGTTTATTAATTTGTTTATAACATTGTACAAAAAATTGTTTTATCCCAACACATTATAAATTATTTACATATAATTATATACTGGTTTAAGTTCTATTTGATTGGATTTGAGAGTTTTTAGAGCAGTAGCACACTTGAAAAGTGATTTAAAAAAATGGTATTATTTATTAAATAACACATTTTTTTCTACCTAAAAAAAAATTAACCGTTACACGTTATGCCTAGAAGCCTTACAGCTATTTCGAAAAATACGTCAAAATCCTTTTGTCACACTGTGACACGCCCATGTGGCGTGTTTGCTATAATTTTTTTGTTAACGCGAAATTGTTTAATTAGTATTTGTAAATGTCTATTTGAAATGTATACATGAGCCTCAATCCAATCAACCCCAATCAAGAGAATTGCAAATAAAGGGATGCTATATGTCTTGTTTATTCAACGACGAGCATGTATTCAACACAAATTATCGTCATTGAGAGAGATACACGTTTCAGCCTCACGTTTTAACCACACGTTTTAACCAAAAGTTTTAACCACACGGTTCATCCACACGTTTCATCTACACGTTTTAGCCACATGTATGAATCCCTGAATGAATTACATAAATAATTGGGGGTTCGAGAGAGGACTTAGGCCAATTAAAAATAAAAAATTAACGTTATTTTTCAAGCAAAATTTTCAGTTCTTTAAGCTCATATTTTTTAAGTATTAAAAATTCATTTTCATGTTTATTGAAATAATTACAATCTAGTCTTAAATTATTAAAATTCCTATTTATTTACCAGGTAAATATAATTTATTTATCAGCTTCACTGTCTTTTCCTTTTTCTTTTTTTTCGCTTGAGTGCGAAGTGAATTAATAGAACCCAATAAAAAAATCTAACTATTTTGTGTTAATACTTTATTATTTTAGTCGAAAAGTCTACTTTTACATTTTTGATTGAGAATTTATTTTCTTCAGCTCAAAATTTAATTATTTTGTACAAACTTAATATTTTCTAATTAAAAATGTAACTGCCTGTTTAAAGACTAATTTGTTTCGGTTTAGAGTTAACTTTTTTGTTGAAGAATCAACTGTTTTGTAAAAAATTCGTTCTTTCAGCGCAAGAATTCTACAATTTTGTAATAAGCTTAACTATTTGGTCGAAAGTTGAAATACTTGATTAAAAATTTATTATTTATAGTTAAAGATTTATCATTTTAATTCTGAATTCCTTTCTTTGGATAAAAATTCTTTTTTTCCTCTAAAAATTTAACAATTTGTTTAAAAATTTATGTATTTTGTTAAAAATTTGTAATTTTTGGTAGCAAATTTAACTGTTTAATCAAAAACTAAGTATTTTGTTGAAATTTTGTATTTTTTGGTAAAAATCAAACATTAGGTTGAAAATTCAACTTTTTGGTTGAAAGTTGAATTACTTTATTAAAAATCCATTTTTTTGGTTGAAAATTTATAAATTTAGCTGCAAATTCACCTCTTTAGTTAAAAATTAAATTATTTCGTCGAAAATTCGTTTTTTAAATATAAAAATAAATTTTTTTAACTGAAAATTTAACTGCTTGGTTGAAAACCCATCATTCTTGGTTGAAAATTAACTTTTTTAATGAAAATTCATATTTTTGAAAGGAAAATTCAACTGTTTTGTAGAAAACTCGTCTTTTTGGATTTAAAATTAAAATTTTGATATAATACTTAACTATTTAGTAAAAAATTCAAATATTTTGTAGAAAAGAAGTCTTGTTTTTGAATTGTTAATTAATTCCTTTAGTCAAAAATTTATGTAATTTGTAGAAAAATCGTCTTTTTTGTACAAAATTAGTCTCCTTGGTTGCAAATTAAACTACTTTATTAAAAATATATGTATTCTATCAAAAATTCAACTTTTTTGGATAAAAATTTATCTTCTTTATGGAGAATTTACATCTTTTGGTAGAAAATTGATCTTATTTGTTGAAAGTGCGCCTTTTTTGTAGAAAGATTTTTTTCTTAGCTTAGAAATTCAACATTTTAAATGGAAGTTTTTTCTTTAGTAATTGAAGAATATTTTTTGGTTAAAAATACGTCTTCTTGATTTGAAAATTCACCTTAATTGTTAGAAATTTCACCTTTTTTGGTAAAAATGCAACTGTTTGGTAGAAAATATATCTATTTTGGTCAAGTATTCAAATATTGTTTTGAAAGTTTGTGTTTTTTGGTGCAATTCAACGGTTTTTAATTTGAAATAAATCAAATTTCTTGGTTAAAATATCAACTAATATAATTTTTTTGGATTTAAAAAAAAACTTCACGTAAACTATGCACTGCCTTTTTTTAAACTTTGAGCCCCCATTTTTAAAGAAAACTTTTAACAACAAATATTCGCAGAATTGAAAAATGTGAAAGTACTAAATTCTTTTATTAATGTTAATAGGGAAATGCCCAATCTATTAAATCCAGGATATAAGATAAATTATGACGGTATTTAGGATAAAAAACACTAATACAAAAAGGTCAGCTAATAAAAAGAACACTGAAAGAAGGAGTGGCTTTATTAACTTATCATCTGATGTTCTCAACTTTCCACATGAGGAATTTTAATTAAAAAAGCTTTCCCCATCTATACTTCACTTCGCGAGACAATTTTGTTATCTGGGATTACCGGTAAAAATATGTTTTTACAGAAGAGGGTTTTTTTAACACTATGGTGAAAAGTTTAAATTAAAGTTCCTAAATCATTAAAATTGAAGCTTTACCAGATTGAGTTCTACCATATTACCATATACATAATAACAAGGAATTGCTGCCAAACTTTATATATATATAATAATAAAAATTTTCGACTTTGTTTCATTTTCAAAGCATAAACTTTAAATTGAATAATTTTAAAAGTTTTCAGTTATAAATCATAAAATTTTCAAGGTTTTTAAAATAATTAAATTCCTTAAAATCATTGAAATCCTCGGAAAGCTCATGATATTCATTAAAATCCCTTAAAATTTTCAAAAATATCCGAAAATCTTGTAGGTCCTAAAGAAGCTTTTTAAATCTTTTTAAATTCTAAGAAATTCTTTTAACCGAATGAAATTTAATTACATCTCTTAAGATGAGTCATATACTTAAAAATTCCTTTAAATTTTCAATTCTTGAAAATACCCTAAAATATGTCAAATCATTTGCAATCTTTTAAGATCCCTTTTAAATTTTAAAAGCTCTTAAAAATTCATTGGCATTTTTTAAAAAACCCTAACATCTTAAAAGTCATTTAAAATCCCTAAAAATAATTTCGAATTCTTGAACCCTATTAACAATTTCTTAGAATCTTTTAATACCTTAAAATCTTAAACATTCCTTGATTCCATTAAAATACCATCAAATTCTGCAAATCCACTGAAAATTGCTTGAAAATCATTTTTAATGCCCTAAAATCTCTGGTATATTTTAAAATACCCTAAAATCTTTAAAATCCTTTGAAGTCCCAAGAAATCCTTTGAAATCCTTTCAAATTTTTGAAATCTTTTAAAAATGTATCGGAATCTTTAAAATACCCTGAAATCTCTTGAAATCTTTGCAAATTCTTAAAAGTAAGGGAAAAAAGAGGAAGTAGGTAATGTAGAGGAAATGAGGGGACGCGGAATTAGGACAGAGGTAGTAGGGGAAATAAGAAAAATAAGAGGGCAGTAGAGTAAGTGAAGGGATGTGAGGGGAGGAGAAATAATAGGAATGCAGGGTAGGGAAAGTGAGGCGAAATTATTAAAGGGGAAGTAGAGGAAATCATGAAAAATGACGGTGAGTAGGGGAGGGAAATTGAGGGATGGGGAAGGGTAATTTTAGCTATGAAAATTATAAGAGGGGGAAGTAGAGGAAGAAGTTGGGTAAGGGGGCGAAGGGGATCGAATAGTAAAGTTAGGGAAGGGGAAGTAGTAAGTTATAGGGAAAATTTGAGGTGTGGTAGTAGGGGAAATAAGGACAATGACAGAAGAGTAGAATAAGTAAAGGGGAATGAGAGGAGGGGAAATGATGGTAAGGTTAGAAGGGAAAAGAAGGAAAATAAGAGGGGAGCAGAGTAAGTGAAGAGAAATGAGGAAAGGGTAAATAATGAGAACAGTGGGTAGGGGAAGTAGGAGGAAGTGAGGAGAAATGATGTAAAGGAAGTAATAGAAATGATCAGAAATGAGGGTGAGTAGGGGAGGGGAATCGAGGTCTGGGGAAGGGAAAGATTAGCTGAGGAAGCGTTGAGAGGAGAAATTATAGAAAGAAGTCGGAAAGGGGCGAGAATAGTAAGTTCGGGAAATTAAGGTGGCGTGTTTTAGGGGAAATTAGGGGTGGAGTAGTAGGGGAAATAAAGAAATGAGAAAAGAGTAGAATAAGTGACGAGAAATGATGAGAAAAGTAGTAGGAAAAATAAGGAAAATGAGAAGGTAGCAGAGCAAGTGAAGAGAAATGAGTGAAGGGAAAATAGTGGAAACTGTGGGTAGGGGAATTAGAAAACGTTAAGGAAAATTAAAGAGGGGAAGTCGGGAAAATAATGAGAAATTAGGGTAAGTTAAAGCTAAGGGGTGGAGGCAAATAAGATCTAATGGTAAAGTTAGGGGTGGGAAATTAGTGAATTTTAGAGAAAATGAGGGGGAGGGTAATCGGGAAAATAAGGTAAATGAGAGGAGAGTGCTGTAAGTAAAAGAAAAATGAGTAGCGGGGAAATGAAGGAAAGGTTAGTAGGGAGAATAAAAAAGATATGAGAGGGGAGTTATATAAGTAAAAGGAAATGAGGGTAGGGGAAATAATGGGAACTGAGGGTAAGAGAAATAGGGGAAAGTAAGGAATAATTATGGAAGAAAAGTAGGGAAAATGATTAGAAATAAAAGTGAGTAGGAGAGGAGAATTCTGGGCTGGGGAAACGAAGGAAAGGCTCAAGAAGCGATGCGAGGCAAAAGTATAGGCCAAGTATTGGCCAAGGGAGGTGAATGGTGAAGTGCGGGGAGGTTGAGTGGTGAATTCTAGGAGAAATAAGGGGTGGGGTAGTAAAGTAAATAAGATAAATGAGAGGAAAGTAGAGTAAGTGCAGGAAAATGAGTGGAGGGGAGATAATGGGAAAAGTAGTAGGGAAAATAAGGAATATAAGGGGGGATTAAAGTAAGTAAAGGGAAGTGAGGCGAGTGGAAATTATAGGAACTGTTGGTAGGGAAATCAAGGGAAGTAAGGAAAAATTAGGGCGGATAAGTAGGGAAGGAGAATCGAGGGCTAGGAAAGTAAATGTTTTAAAAAAAGAAGATAAGAGAGGGAAGTAAAGGAAGAAGAAGTTGGGAAAGAGGAAAAGGGGAGCAAATGGTGATGTGAGGGAACGGTAAGTAGTCGATTATAGAGTAAGTTAGGAGTGGGATAGTAGGGTAAATAAGGTAAATGAGAGAAGAGTAGAATAAGTATAGAAAAATAAAAGAAGGGGAAATGATGGTATGGTCAGTAGGAAAAATAAAAAAAAATGAGTGGGGAGTGCAGTAAGTGAAGGAAAATTAGGTAAGGGTAAATAATGGGAACTGTGGGTAGGGGAAGTAGGGGTAACGAAATTACTTTTGTATGTAAGAAATTGCTAACTAGTTAAATTTTTGCAGTAACAGTAACTATAAAAACGGCTATTTTTTAACTTACTTTCGAAATGTAGTTCACAAGTCTTTTTTACGACAAGCAATCAATTTTATTGATGCTACAACTATTTTTTTCATTTTCACCATTCAAACTGTAAAGGCAGATAGCCATACAAATTTATAGGACAAAATAAGAAAATTAAAATTTTTCTGCCGCCCTGTGATTAAAAAATTTTCAAAATCTATAAAAAGACTGAAAAAGAAATAAAAAAGTAATTTGAAAGTTAAATATTTATTTCTCTATGGTTGATAATAAATTCTTTTAACCAGAAAATTCAATATTCTAGTCAATTTATTTATTTTTTTAGTTAAAAATTAATCCTTATTCATTAAAAATTTTATTTTTTGGTTAAAAATTTAATTATTTTGTTTAAAATTGAACGATTTCGAAAGAAAATCATTTCGTTCGGTTAGAAATTTAACTAATTTGTTGAAAATGAGTTTTTTATTTGAATTAAATTGTTTTTGATTTAAAATTTAATTTTGTTGTTATCAAAATATACGAACAAATTACACTTTTATTTGAGGGCTCATCTTTTTTTGTTAAAAATTTACATTTCCCATTGGAAATTATTTTTTTTTAACTGAAAATTAATTTTTTCAATTGAAAATTTAACTTTTCAATTTTTGGTTAAAATGCATTCACTTTTTTGTTAAAAACTCGCCTTTTTGGACAGAAAATTTTAACAATTTAGTTGATTTTTTTTTCTCTAGACTGAAAATGTAACTTTTTCAGTAAAAGATATTTTTTCTTGTTTAAATAAAACCGTTTCTGATTTAAAAGTAAACTAATTTTTGTTTGAAATATCAACTATTACATTTTCCGTTGAAGATTCATCTTTTTCCGTTAAAAATAAATTTTTTTCATTACAAATTCAACTATCCCATGTTTGGTTGAAAATTGATCTGTTCAAATTGAAAATTTATGTATTTTGTTTAAAATTCGTCTTTTTTGAAGAAAATTAAGTTCTTGGTTATGAATTTATTTCTTTGGATTCAAATTTAACTATTTTGTTGGAAATTCGTATTTTCTTATTAAATTTTATATATTAAATTTTTTATTGAGAATTAAACTACTGTGGATAGAAATTTAATTATTTGTCTAAAGATCAAATTTTTGTTGAAAATTCGCCTTTTTGTCTTGAAACTTCAATAATCTGGTTGATTTTTTGTCTGACTTGACTGCAAATTTAACTATTTTGTTGAAAAATGTTTTTCGGTTGAGTGTAACTGTTTTTAATTTAAAATAAAATTTTGTTTTGTTGAAAATACCAAATATTACATTTTTTGTCATAACCTCATCTCTTTTTGTTCAAAATTATGTTTTTAATTTTTTTTAAATTCATGTATTTTGTTACAATTTCACCTATTACCTTTTTTCATTAATAATTCATAATTTTTTGTTAAAACTTTAATGTTTTCTTTTTTGTGTTGAGGATTCATCATTGTAGTTAAAAATTTATATCTTTTGTTGAAAATTAACTATTTTGTTAACTTTTTTTGTTTAAATATTTATTTTTTTAATGAAAATTTAACCATTCAACTTTTGGCTTACAATTAATGTTGTTTAGTTAAAGATTCAACTATTTGGTTGCATACTTCTCCTTTCTATTTTAAAATTCATGCATTTTGTTAAAGATATGTCTGTTTTGGTTCAAAATTTGGCCTTGTTAGTTGAAAATCCTGTATTTTGTTGAAAATCCAACGTCTACTAAAAAATTTTCTGTTTGTCTTAGAATAATATAAATCTTTCAGAAGTTAAGTAACTAGGAAAATACAAAGAAGCACCTTTTAGAAAGAAATAATTAATTTTGAACGCCAAAGAGATTTATAGCCCAAAGTAGTGAAGCTAAAACTTTTCTTCCACGATAAAATTCAAAATTTTCTAAAACATTACTTGTTTTATAAATATTATGTGGGTCATGACTAACCGACGACTTTTATTAAAAAGTGTAACAACTATCACTCGAACGTTATGAACAAAGTTTTGTAAAAATTAAATTTGGATATATATTCTAAAATGCAAGAGTAACTGAAAAGAAACGATAGTTACTTTTTTTGGGAAATACAACTCAGAAAAAATTAAATTTTGGATTAACGTCTTCATAGGATACGAAACCCTTTTTGTAGTCTCGCGCGCCTACTTTGACAAATTTTTATTTTTTTTATTGTATTTTTTTTTATTGTATTTTATTTTTTAATTTTTTTACTGTTATTTTTAATAAATTATTACTTACCGATTATGTTCTCAGTGAGTGAAGGACTTTTATCCTGTGAATGATGAATTCTAGGGTCAGCCTGTGACAATTGCCATGCCTCATAGGCTGTATTGAATGCTTGAGCTACTGTTAAAGTCACAGCCTGGGCCATTTTTCGCTTGGGACACAAAAAGGCGTGACACTCCATAGTTTCATTGAGATTTGTGGCAATGAATGCAAATACATGATCGTGATTAGCATCAGCTGAACAGTAGGAAATTCT
>JAUELO010000353.1:396719-410677 GCA_032357855.1 Amphibolips quercusostensackenii
TAGCGCCAAATACTCGCAAAACCCATTTTTCCACTTATGGGGTTTCTTTGGGACCCTATAAAATAGACTTATGGGGGCGATATTTAAAAAGTAAAATTTTATTCGTATGGCTAATTGTGGAGACAAATGTTGAGTTTTATCTCAATTTAGCTAATATTGACAATTTTAAATAAAATTTACAAGAACGTCTTTTTTTCCAACTCATTTTTGGACCACGCTATTATACATTAAAGCAAAAATTTTCCAAAACTAGAATGAAATTCTAAAAAGCTTTTTTTATAAACTCACTTTTATGTTTAGAATTGCTTTTCCAAAGTCCTCTGAAGAAAGACATCCTTGTTGCTGAACGCAGCACGAGGTTCACAAAATTACAGTCTCTCTCTCTCTCTCTCTCTATGTATATATATATATATATATGTGTGTATGTATAATTTGTATATGTTACTCGCGAATCAACTGAAACTCGTGACACGTGATTTTCTCGAATGTATGAACCACTTAAAAAAAAAAATAAATAAAAACAAATTAAATTTTCATAACTTCCATTTTAAGTTACGAAACCGATAAATAATCAAATAAATGTTATTCTTTACTATTTATGAATAAAAAAAGTATTTTTAAATAAAAATTAAAACACAAAACCTGTAAGTTTGAAAGAGTAACTTTTGAGTTATTATCGACCTTATTGTCGAAAATGGTTTTAGTCGAGCTTTTAGTGAATTTTGAAAAACACGAATCGATTTTTTGTTTTATTTGTAAAAGTTCTGAAGCGGCCGGAGTTTGAAAAGTGCTTTTTTGCCAGTTTCAGGGTGCTTTTGTAATTACTTTCCGGAGGGATACTTTGCACGAAGTTGTGTCGGTCGAGAACCTCGCGGTACTACTACGTTCCAGGAGAGGTTTGCTCAGCGTTTGCGCATCCCCAACCTGGCGGTGGTTCCAGTTTCGAACCGGATTTCCACGAAAGGGATAAAGCCAGGCTTTGTCAAACAAAGTCTTCTACTTTCGTTAAATAAATGGAAATTGCATTTTTTATTAATCGAAAATCAAATTCACGAAATTTTGTAGAAAAAAAGAATATTTAATGCAAAAAAATACACTATACATTTAAATAAGTCAACATTTGACTGATTAAATTAATCAAGTATGCTTTGACTGAAAAATCAGTCATTTTTATTGACAAAACAGTCGTTTTATGAGATGAATTATTCAATACTAATGCCTGAATCAGTCAATATTACTGACTGAATTATTTAGTCGAAATAGCTGATTTTCAGTCAATGGAAGTGACTGATTTGTCTGTTATGGTAAAGTTTTTAAATTATTTCTGAATAGTTACAGATTAAATCAATCAAAATGACTTTATTTTATTTTTGAAAGTTGCTGGTTATATAACATATAACATTTGACTGAAATAATTAATAAATCATACTTCGACTGACATATCAATCATTTGTACTAACAAATCAGTCATTTTATTAGATAAATCAGTTAATATTGTTAACAGAATCAGTCAGTCAAAGTGCCTGGTATTCAGTATGAAAACAAATTCACGAACAAAATACCTGATTTAATTAGAGAAAATTACTAATTACGTTAATCAAAATGACTGATTTAATCAATTACGGTTAAAGTTTAGATCATTCTAATTTACTCAATCAGTCAGTGGACGTTACTGATTGGATCAGTTTGTTTTTATTTGAAGAAAATAAATCATTTTTTGTTGAGGATGTATCTTTATTGGCTGAAAATTCAATGATTTGATTCAAAATTGTTCATTTTTATTTGGAAAAAAAATTATTTTGTGGAAAATTCAATCTTTAATAAAAAAGTAATCTATTTTGTTAAGAATTTTATTATTTAGTTGAAAATTGAATTGCATTAAAAATTATTTTTGTTAATTAAAATTTGAACTTTTGGTTAAAATGTTATCTGTTTTAGATAAAAATTCACTAATTTTGGTTAAAAATAAGTTAGTTAAAAATCTATGCATTTTGTTGAAAATTCGTCGTTTTTCGTAGAAAATTAATCTTTTTAACGCAAAATTAGTTTTTTTTTAATAATTCAATTGCTCGGATAAAAGTTGTACTGCTTTATTAAAAACTTATCTTTTTGATTTAAGATTAATTATTTTTAGTTAAAAGTTCATCTCTTTGGTTTAAAATTGATCTTTTACAGTTGAAACTTTTTTTGTGAAAATTTATTTATTTTAGTTACAAATTGTTTTTTGTTGAAAATAATTTCAATTTGTTAAAATTTCATCTTTTTGTAGAAAAATAATCTTTTTGGTTATAAAATAATGTTTTTTTGATAACCTTTCGGCTACTTCTTTAAAAGTTAAACTACTTTGTTAAAAATTTAATTTTTTTGTTTGAAATTCAATTTTGTAACAGCAAATTAAACTTTTGTATTTTAGGATGAATGCAACTGATTTTCATTAAAAATTAAAATATATTTTGGTTAAAAATATGACCTGTTTTTTATTTAAAATGAACTCTTTTTTAATTAAAATATCAGCAATCACATTTTTCTCTGAGAACTCATCTTTTTTTTCGTTAAAAAATTGTTGTTTATTTTGTTGAAAATTAATTTTTTTGGTTGAAAATGAATTTTTTCAGTTAA
This sequence comes from Amphibolips quercusostensackenii, assembly GCA_032357855.1. Taxonomy (NCBI): domain Eukaryota; kingdom Metazoa; phylum Arthropoda; class Insecta; order Hymenoptera; family Cynipidae; genus Amphibolips; species Amphibolips quercusostensackenii. The sequence continues at coordinate 399,339 of JAUELO010000353.1, forward strand.
AAATTGTTTCTTTGTTGGAAATTCTTTTATTCTGTTAAAAAATCGCCTCTTTCGTAGATAAATAATCTTCTTGGTTAGAAAACAATTATTTTGGACAAACGTTCAACTACTTGTCTGAAAGTTCAACTACTTTGTTGAAAATTCCTTTTTTTTTGTTTAAAAATTAATTTTTAAAAGAAAATTTAACTTGTTTTATTTTTGGTTGAGTAATAGTTTTTTTTTGGTTGAATTCATCTGCTTTTTATTAAAAATTAAAATATTTTTCGGTTAATATCTCAACTGTTTTTTATTTAAAATTGAACTCATTTTTTGTTGAAATATCAGCTATTATATTTTTCATTAAAAATTCATCTTTTTATTTTGTCAAAAATTAGTTGTTTATATTGTTGAAAATTAATTTTTTTTGGTTGAAAATTATTTTTTTATTTTGTTGAAAATTCGTCTTTTCTGTAGAAAAATAATCTTTTTGGTTAGAAAATCATCTTTTTTCTGCTTAAAAATTAATTTTTTGGCAGTAAATTTAACTTTTCTATTTTTGGTTAAATTATATTTTTTGTTGAGAATTCATCTTTTTTTTAAATCAGTTGTTTTTTGATTAAAATTAGTGGTTTTTTTGTTACATTTTTTGTTCGCTTGTTAAACATCAGTTCCTTCTTTAAAAATAATTTTGAAACGGAAAATTAAAGTATTTCATTTTTGGTCTAAAATTGATTTTGTCTGCAAAAAGAATATTCAATGAAAAGTAAGTACACTTTGAATTTAAGCCAGTCAACATTTGACTGACTAAATTAATGAATCATGCTTTAACTGACAAGTCAGTCATTTCGACTGAAAAAAGTGTCGTTTTAACAGATGAATTAGTCAATCTTGATGACTGAGTTAGTCATACGAAATTACTGTTTTTTAGTCAATGGAAGTGACTGATTTGTCTGCTAATATTGAAATTGTGAAATTATTTTAAAATGAAAGTCTTTATTAAATTGCAACATTATGATAAATTCATTAACCGTTATTGACTAGTTAACACATTGAAAGCTATAAATTTTATCAATCAAAATGACTGATTTAATTTGTGAAAATTACTAGTTATATTATTCAAAATGACTGATATAATTATTTATTTTGCTTGCATAAAACTTACAGGATGTCCATCTTATAAAAGTAAAAATTTAAACAAAAAAATAGCGAAAAATAAAAAGCTGGGGTTCTATTTAAAATAGGCTTTTTACGTTTAAAAAAGCCGATGCCATTTTGTGAATCCTGAAAATTTGAAAAACTTTTCGACGGATTTCGAAAAAGGAGGGTAAAAATCACCAGAATTTGTAAGAAAATTAAAAGTACCTGATGAAGATTAGAAGCCATAGAAGTTTTTAAAAAATGTGTACTTCTTTGGAAAATAGGTGTCAAAATTCAAACATTTCTAACTTTGTAAAAAAAATCATTTTTCTCAAGTCAGAAAAATACCTGTTAAAGTTTGTTTAATTTTAGTTTGAAAATTAATTTTTATAACTGAAAATATAACTATTTTATTTTTGGTTGAAAATCTATCTTTTTTAGTCAAAAATTCAAATAATTGGTTGAAAATTTAAGGAATTTGGTAATAATAATTCGTCTTTTTTTAACTGAAAGTTTAGCGATTCTATTTTTTGTTGAAAATTTGCTTACTTTTTTTTTGTGAAAATGTAACTATTTCGTGGAAAATCTTGATTAAAAACTAAGTTTCTTATAGAAACTTCATCTATTCCGGTTCAAAAGTCAACTGTTTTCTAAAAAATTTTATTTTTTACCTTGAATTTGTTAAAAATTTATTTAGTTTGGTATACAATTCATCTTCCTTGTAAAAAATTCATATATTTATTTGAGGATTCAACTATTTTGTTAAAAAGTCGCATTTTTTGGTTAAATTCAGTTAGTTGAAAATTCAAGTTTTTGCTTGAAAATTCGTGCATTGGTAGAAAATGAAACTTTTTGGTTGAAAATTCAGGTACTTAGTGAAAAATTCAACTGCTTTGTTAAAAATTCGTCCTTTTGGATTGAAAATTCGTCACTCTTGCCTAAAAGTGAACGTTATTCTCGAAAATTTGACTTTATGGTTTGAAAATTTGACTCTGTCTTAAAAATTCGTCTTTTTGGCTTGAAAATCCAACTATTTATTTGAAAGTGCAACTATAACCAAATTTTGTTGTGTCGATAATATTATGTAATATTAGTTTAAACTCATAACTTCCACACTCAGTCAGCTAATAAACTGTTATCAGTAAACTGTATATTGCAATAACATCTAAAGTTTAACTAACATTAATTACGGAAAATTGCTTCACTTGAGAGTTATTACACGCCATAAATAAACTTCGGTCTCGCAACTTCCATTTTCAGTTATGACTTAAATTATATTCAGCAGAGAGGAAATTTACAAATTAAAAAGCAATTGGAAATAAATTCGAGGAAAGGAGAAAATGGAATTCTACTTTAGAAGAGGATTTAGTGCCTGGCAGGCATGAGAACTTTGCAGAGAACCTTTTGATGAAATTAAGCTTCACAATTGTGGCTAACCTCAGCCTTTGACGCTCTCATTCACTCTCTTTGCGATTACAATATACTTAGACAAACTTCTCGTCCTGAAATTACGACTTGTTTGAAGTTATACGAAAACTAAGATGCCTTATGAAATCCGTTTTCTTTAAATATTCTAAAAACCTTGATTCGGAAATTTCTTTCTTTTGTCGAACAAATGATCATGCTTACAAAAAAATGGTTTCGTAATCTATTAGGACCTTCATTAAGTCGTTTAAACTTTTCCGCCATACCCCCCTTACTTTACCCTTCGCTTTTACCCTTCCCCAACTTCATCCTTCTCTCCTTCCCTCTCTCCTCTCTTCCCCAGCTGGCACTCCCTTTCCCTACTTACCTTCCTCTGTCCTCACTTCCCCTCTCCTACTCACCCTCATTTCTAATAATTTCTCCTACTTCCACTCGCTTAAACTCACTTCAACTACTTCCCCTCCCATTTTCCCTCTCACTCCCCCCTCATTTTCTACTTCACCTACTTCACCTAACATTATTTCCTCCTCAATTCTTCTACCTTTATTCCATGTTCTCCATCATAACCCATCATTTCGCTTCCCATCACTTACCATCTCTTTCTCTAATGTCCCCTCACCTCTTCTCACCTCCTCTTACCTCCATATTACCCCTTACGTCTTCTTCCCTCACTTCCCCACTTTCCATCTTATTTCCCTACTTCGACAAGTTTCCTTACCCAATTTCCCCCAATTCATCTGCTTCCCCTCCGCACATTCTTATCTCTTTCCCTAATTCACCACCTATTATTTTTCCTTTATTTTTCCTACTTTCTCCTCACTTCCCATCACTTTCCCATCCCTAATTTTCACTAATTTGCTTCCTCAGTTCCCCTCACTTCTACACCCCTAATTTACACTTCTTTCCTTCTCTTACCTCTCCTCACTCTTACACCTCTAATTTATACTACTTCGCTTGTCTTGCTTCCCCTCAATTTTCCACCCCTTACTTCCAGTACTTCTCCTTTACTAACCCTATACTTAGTTTTCCCCTTATTTGCACACTTATTGAGAACTAATAGGAATGAGATAAAATAAGTGTGGGAAAAGAAGGGGAGTGAGGGGAGGAAAAGTAGTAAACGTGAGTGAAAATAAGGAGGAGAAGTGGGTATAGGGGAAGTCAAGGAGGGGAAGTAGTGAAAATAAGGAATGGGAAAGTAAGGGGAAGTAAGGTAAGAAAAGTAGTGTAAATAAGCGGTGGGAAAGTGAGGGGAAGTAAGGGGGGATGTAGTAAAAATGAGGTGTAGGAAAGTGAGTGGAAATTAGAGAGGGGCATTCTGGCGAAGTAAGATGAATGAGAGGACTTCTCCATTTTCCATTTCTTCTCATTCCTGTTACTTCTCCTGCCCACCGAACCATAATTTCCCCTACTTTTCTTCCACTCATTTACCCTTGTTTTTCCTACTTCACCTTCTTGACCTCCATTTATTACTCTCTTATATCCCCTACTTCTCTCCCTTCATTTCTCTTACCGACATTTTCCCCGCACTTTTCTTAGCCTTATTTCCCTCTACTTCTTTTACTCCCTACACACTGTTTTGCCGTCATTTTCACTGCTTCCCATCCCTCATTTCTCCTACACTATCATATCACATCCCTTACACTACTTCCCTTCCCCACACTCCTCCTAATTCCTTATCTCTAAATCCTCTTTCGGAATTTGCCCTCCTTCACCTACTTCCCCTCCCATCATTTCCTCTTAATTCCGCTAGCTTTCTCTACTTCTTTACCCCTCATAACCCTCGCTTCCTCCACCCTCATTTACCCTAATTTTTCCTCCTTCGCTATCCCTAATTTTCTCTCACATCCCCTATTTCTCATTTATCATTCTCTTTTAGTTCTCCTTCTTGGAAAAAATTAAGACAGACGGATGGACGACGTACAGTGATTAGGGCAAAAAAAGTACCCGTGGACAAATCAACTTTCAGCCTACTTCATGCATTTGATTTGAACTTTTTTTTAAATAAAAGCTTTTCAAACTTTGGAAAGATTTGTGAGATTAGATTTTTGAATTGTTTAAAAATTTGTTATTAACAACAAAGTTAAAATGTTTTTTTATCTTTTCTCAAATGCCATTTCTTTTGAGACATTCAGATTGATCAAAGAAGATCTTAAATCAGTGTTACAACTATTTGGGAATAATTTTAGATAAGTTAAAATAATTTTAAAAAATTCTTATTGTATTATAGACAAATTAGTGAAGAAGAGTCATTTTTTGGTTTGACAATGTTTAACTCATTGAAATCAATAGATTTAATTAAGAATAGATGCTTTTTGGTAATTGGTAGTTATACAATTTTTAAAAGCAAATTTTCAGTTAAGCGACTTTTCAACGAATAGGATTAATTTTTTACGGAATCGACTAGGTATGTCTTTCTGATGACTCTTTACCATAATACTTTGCAAATTGGCAAAAATTATTCATAATTTAAACAATTTTTATGCACAGATTCACAGTTTGGCGGTTTTTTGATGAATAGGCTCAATTTTTGTTGAGGGAATCAACTAGGGAAGTTTTTTCGATGACGTTTTGCCATAGTACTTTGCAAATTGACAACAATTATTTATTATTTAAATAATTTTTACAAACAAATTTTTTATTGCAATGAATGGGCTGAATTTGCAAAGCATCATAACAAAAAGTCAGCGGAAAGACATTCATAGTTGATTCCGTATACAAAAACTGAAGCAATTAATTGTAACTATGAATTTGCTTATAAAAATTGTTTAAATAATGAATAGTTCTTGTCAGTTTGCAAAGCATTATATTTAATCCCGTAAACAAAAATTGATTCTATTCATTGAAAAATCGCTAAACTTGAGTTCACTTATAAAAATTGTTTTAATAAAGAACAATTGTTGTCAAGTTGCAAATTATCATAGCAAAGAGACATCGGAAAGACATCCCTAGTTGATTCGGTATACAAAATCTGAAGCCATTAATTGTAACTACGACTTTGTTTACAAAAATTGTTTAAATAATGAATAATTGTTGTTAATTTGCAAAGTATCTTAGTAAAGAGTCATTGAAAAGATATCCCTAGTTGATTCCGTAAATAAAAAATGAGCCTATTCATTAAAAAGTCGCCAAACTGTGGGTTTACTTATAAAAATTGTTAAAATAATGAATAATTGTTGTCAATTTACGAAGTATCTTAGTAGAGAATCATTAGAAAGACATACCTTGTTCATTTAAAAAAAAATGGAGCCAATTCATTGAGAAATCGCCAAACTGTAAGTTTACTTTAAAAATTGTTTAAATAATGAATAATTGTTGTTAATTTGCAAATTATCATAGCAAAGAGACATCGGAAAGATATTCATAGTTGATTTTGTATACAAAATCTGAAGCCATTAATTGTAACTATGAATTTGTTTATAAAAATTGTTTAAATAATAAATAATTCTTGTCAGTTTGCAAAGCATCATAGTGAAAAGACATCGAAAACACATTCATAGTTGATTCCGTAAACAAAAATTGAGCCTATTCATTGAAAAGTCGCCAAACTGTGAGTTTACTTATAAAAATTTTTAAAATAATGAATAATTGTTAATTTGCAAAATTTCTTAGTAAAGACTCATTAAAAAGACATACCTAGTTTATTTCTTTAAAAAAATTGAGACAATTCATTGAAAAATCGCCAAACTGTGAGTTTACTTATAAAAATGGTTTAAATAATGAATAATTGTTGTCAATTCGCAAATTATCATAGCAAAGAGACATCGGAAAGACATTCATAGTTGACTCCGTATACAAAATCTGGAGCCATTAATTGTAACTATGAATTTGTTCATAAAAATTGTTTGAATAGTAAATAATTATTGTCAGTTTGCAAAGCATCATAGTAAAGAGACACCGGAAAGACATTCATAGTTGATTCCGTAAACAAAAATTAAGCTTATTCATTGAAAAGTCGCCAAACTGTAAGTTTACTTATAAAAATTGTTAAAATAATGAATAATTGTTGTCAATTTGCAAAGTATCTTAGTGAAGAGTCATTATAAAGACATACCTAGTTCATTTCGTAAAAAAAAATTGAGCTGATTCATTGAGAAATCGCCAAACTGTGAGTTAACTTATAAAAATTGTTTAAATAATGAATATTTTTTGTCGATTCGTAAAGTATCTTAGTGAAGCGTTATTGGAAAGACATTCATAGTTGATTGTGTGAACAAAAATCAAGCCTATTCGTTGGAAAATCGCTAAACTGTGAGTTTACCTATAAAAATTGTTTAAATACTGAATTTTTTTGTCAATTCGCAAAGTATCTTAGTGAAGAGTCATTGGAAAGACATTTACAGTTGATTCCGTAAACGAAAGTTGAGCCTATTCATTGGAAAATCGCCAAACTGTGAATTTGTTTACAAAAATTCTTTAAACAATTACCAAAAATCATCAATTCTCAATTAATGTCAAAAGAACATTTATTTCTCTCATATTTTGTACAAAATATGTTAATTTCAATGAGCTAAACATTGTCAATTCCAACAAATGACTTTTCTGCATTAATTTTTTTATAACACAATATTTTTTTCCAATCATTCTAACCAACTGGATATTATTTCTGCATAGTTTTAACACTGTTTTAAGATATTCTTTGATTTTATATATTTAGAGGTACTACAAAATCACTAAAATTTTAAAATATTTTCTAATTTCCTTGAAATCTTTGAAAATCCTACAGAATTCTCTGTGAACCCTTAACATTTTCAAAAATGTTTTCATTTTTTTAAATTTAAAAATTTTTTTAAATGAAAAAAAGAATTTATAAATTAACTCAAAATCTATAAAATCCTTTAAATTTTGTTACGTCCTTCTTTTCTTTTATAATTGTTGAAAACCCTTGAAATGTTTGGAAATCCTAAACATCCATTAAAATGAGTAGAAATCATTTGAAAATCCTTAAATATAAAATTAATCAAACTCATTAATTAAAGCTCCCTAAATAAAACCTTTTAAATTCCTAGAAAACTCTGAAATACCTTAAAAATGGTAAAACCCAGTACAATTTTAAAAATATTATAATTTAAAGTTCTATAAGATCCATTCAATCTTGTGAAATTCTTTGAAATTCCTAGAAAACTTTAGAGATCCTACGCAATTTCTTTGAGATCCTTTACAATTTTTTGAATCTCTTGAAATTTTTTAGAATTTTTAAAAATGATTTAAAATCTTTAAAATCTTTAAAATACTTCGAAATTTTTTTAATTTTTTCATATCTCTTTAAATTGTTGAAATTCATTAAAAAACAAATTAAACTTATTCATTAAAGTTTTATAAAAAAACCGTTAAAATCCCTACAAATTTTTGAAATCCTTTTAAATTTGTGAAGACCAGAATTTTTTTTTATAAATCTTGTGAAATTCTTTGAAATTCCTAGAAATCTGTAGAAATAATACGAAATTTCTTTGAAATCCCTTGAAATTCTTTGGAATTCTTCAAAATTTTTTGGAATTTTTTAAATAACAAAATCTTTTAAATCCTTTAAAATTTTTGCAATTCTTTCAAATACCTTAAAATAAAATTTAATTTATTCCTTGAATGTCCATAGGAATTCGTTGAAATCTCTTCGATTTCTTGAAAATTGTAAAAGTCCAAATCATGCAGGCCGTACAAAAACTTGAAAAAATATAATACCATAAATTTTCCATTTGGTATATTTTTATTCTTTGGAAGAAAAAAATTATTTTTGATTTTTTATTTAAAGCCTTGCCTTTTTTGTAATTTTTTAGATTTGTTTATTTTTTTCGTTTCAATGAGAAAGACAAAGAAATAATACAAAATTGTAAAGCTGTTTTAATTTTTTGAAAAATTATGCCTAGTGTTAACCTTGGTTAAAATTTAATTTTTTTGACTAAAAATTTAACTATTGTATTTTTGCTTGAAAACTGATCTTTTTTGTTTAAAATTCAACTATTTAGTTAAAAATTTATATTTACTATTTGACAATTCAATTAAATAGTAGAAAATTTATGTATTTTGTTGATGATTATTTTTTTTTTTTGTTTTTTAGGATTCATCATTTTAGTTGAAAATTCATCTCTTTGGTTGAGAATTTAACTATTTCACTAAAAATTCTTTTTTTTTTTGTCAAAATTAATTTTCTTTGCTGAAAATGTAACTATTTCCTTTTTGGTTGAAAATTCCTTTTCTTCGGGTTGAAAATTCATGTATTTTGTTTGGAATTTATTTTTCTTGGTTAAATTCAAGTATTTTATTTAAAATTAATTCTTTTTTATTGCAATATTAACTATTACATGTTTCGTTGAAAATTCTTGTTTTCCTGTTTAAAAATCAACTACTTGTTTTATGGTTGAACTAATTTTTTCAAAATATTTTTTTGTGGTTGAAGATTTATTAATTTAGTTGAAAATTCAATTATTGATAGCCAATTAATTGTTGCCCCATTTATTATTAATATTTATAATTATGTTCTTACTGAATAATGCAAGAAAGTTAGCATTTTTTCTCAAATTTTTTACTTTTTGTTTACTTTTCAAATACAGTGAGGAAATAATTAATTTAAGTTAACAAAGATAATTCTTTAAATAATGTATTATTATTTATAATACTATTCTCTTTAAAAAATGGTAGAAAGTTGCGGCTTGTTTTGAAATGTTCATCTGTTTTTCCACTTTTTACTCAAAGTGCAGTAATAATTATTTCAATTTAACGAAAGTAATTGCTAATTAACTATCTTTTCTTACATAATTGCTGAAAAGTTGTGTTTTTTTCCGAAATTCTAAAATTTGCTTTGTTTTTTTAGTTGAGAACAAATAATCAATAATCTTTAAAGAGAATCATTTTTGTAAGATTTTTTTTTCAACTAAACAGTTGAATTTTTAACTAAAAAAAAATAAATTTTTAAATGAATAGTTACATCAAAAAAAAAAGAAATAACTAAAAATTTGAATAGAAATCAACTAAAGAGATAAAAAATTTAAGTTTTAAAAAAGCAATTCAAACTTTAACCAATTATTTGAACTTTCAACCAGTAAAAAAAATGAAATCAAGATGACTAATTTTCTACCCAGAAAGACGAATCATCAACAAAAGCTATCAATTTTTAACAAAAAAGTTAATTTTTAATCAAAATATATCAATTTTATGCAAAATTAGGTGAATTTTCAACCACAAAAATCACTTTTTCACAAAACTGTTGAATTTTTAATGAAATGATCGAATTTCCCATTAAAGATATGATATTTTAAGCAAAAAATTAGTTTTATACCAAGAAAGACAATTTTTTAACAAAATACACAAAATTTAAATCAATCAGTTGAATATGTAACTAAAAAAGATCAATATTCAACCAGATATTTAAATTTAGAACAAACAAATATGATTGTAAATTTATCTTTTATTGTTAAAAATTTATTAATTTTTTTTTTTTTAATATAATTATTCTATTTTTGGTTAAAAATTAAGATAAGAATTTAACAACTTAAGAACCGACAGGATACAATATTAAGTATATGCTAGTATATATTTTTTTTCATTTTATTGTCCATGATTATTGATTATAGAGAGAATTAAAATTGATCAGTGTAAGAAGGTCGTTTGCAGCATATCACAAGAAAGTTACAATTTTCTTACATCAGCCAACTCGAAGTCTTCAATTATCCCCTCTTCAGTTGCCAGTCTCCAAAGGCATTCTGCGAGGACTTGTTATATTTGAAAACCTCTTTCACCCTGGATTCTTTCGCGTGCCTTTTCATCATGTTCATGAGACATCACGCGTGCTGCACCTGAATTGCATCAGCCCATTCGAATTGAGTGCCGGACTGAACCACTCGACAAGATGATCATCGTTTATTGACCATGAAAATTACAACTTCTCGCTCACTAATTTCTTCTTAAAAAAACTTAAAAAATTAAAAAAATTTCAATCAAAAAAAGAAAGGTAGGGAAAAAAGGGTCAACGCCGATCAGTTAACAGTCAATGATTTTTTTAAAGTTATTAAGATGTGGAACTGATCTTTTTTTTCATTTCGAGTCCTACATTATTGGATATTATATTTATATAAGTATTAATAACATAAATGAAACAGTGATTTAATAATTTTATTATTTTTAACAAGCTATGTTTCGTCGGCTTTGCCCTCCACCTGAGGGTAAAAGCGACCGCAGCTTTATATGAAAATCAAAACATCTGAAGATGGAAAAATATGATGATTCACTTCTGTTGTATTTTATGTACTGGAAAAGTTACCTTTAAACATATCCAACAGGAAGCATAAACTATTTTGAATCAGAAGCGGCGGAGTTTTTTTCTAGGGGGAGGGGGGGGCAGTGGCATAGACTTATAATATCGAATGGCAGAATAGGGTTATCCACAAAAATTTTGTTTCCCTTTTAGTTGAGTTTTTATAAACTTTTACTCACAAACAATTAAAATATGCAATTAAAAATTAATTTTGTTTATTAAATAATATATAATAATTTAATAAAAAGTGATAAATTATCCACCGGAAATGTTGATATCTTAAAGGCGCATGTGGCGCCCTCATGACTCGAAACACGTGGTGTGACATAATGCGCCTTCAAAACGGAAGAAAATGCATGGGCAGTTTGATAAAAACATTCGAAATAATTAATGATCAACGTTTTTTGGCAAAAGGAATTTACTTTTATGAAGTATCAATATGCCTGAAAATGTGAAAGCCAGTTCAGATAATTTGCCAAAAGTGAGTATATTTATGATTAGTGATTTTTTAGCGAAGTGCTCCAGTTTCAACGCTGCTGAAACTCGAGGAGTA
>JAUELO010000353.1:454480-465251 GCA_032357855.1 Amphibolips quercusostensackenii
GATTCGGCGGACGATTCCAAATTCCCGGTCATTTCTCGGTTTCTCCCGGTTAAGTTTTTTAATTTTCCCGGTCAAATTAAAGTAAAATATTCCTATTTGCCGCAAAACTCTAACATTTATTTAAATTTTTCATGCTCATTATAAACATCATTTAACACAAGAGAGCACTAAAGTGATAAATATTTAACTGAAATACTTGAATTTTCAACCACAAAGATGAATTCTCAAACAACAAGATTAATTTTCAAACAAGATTAATTTTCTACCAAAAAATACAATTTAAAAAAATGCATTTTTTAACGAAATAGTTAAATTTTCAATTAAAGGAGACAAATTTTTAAACAAATAGTTGAATTTTCAACTAAAGAAAAATCAACTTTCAACCGCAAATGGAATAGTTATATTTTTAGTTAATAAAATTATTTTTTAACCTAACTCATGAATTTTCAATCGAAATGATGAAGCTTTAACTGGAATAATTGAATTTGAAACCAAAAAAATGAGTTTTCAATTAAAAAAATAAATCTTTAAATGAAATAGTTGAATTTCCAAACTAGCAAAAATTAATTTTTACTGAAAAAAAGATAAATTGTAACCAAAACTTAAATAATTCAATTTTAAATTTAAAAAATTAATGTTCAATTAAACAGATCAATTTTCAACCAAAAAGATTAATTTCTACCCAAAAAGACATATTTTCAACTAAAAAAGATTATTTTTCAACTAAAAATTGAATAATTGAATTTTGAGTCAAAAAATGAATGTTCAATCAAAGAAATGAGTTTTTAATTAATGTTGTGGAACATTTAACTGGTATAATAGCTGCATTTTTAGTTGAAAAAAAAATAACTTTTAACCAAAAAGGAAATAAATTTTCAACAAAATAGTTAAATTTTGGGTAAAATTCTTTTTCATCCAAATAAAAAACAATTTTTCAATCAAATAGCTTATTTTTCAACACAAGGAATGAATTTTTAATTAAAATTATGAATCTCAACAAAAAAATTATAATAACAAAAGAGTTCAAATTTTAACCAAGTAATTTCATTTACCACCTAAAAGATGAATTTTCAACTGAAATGATAAATATTTAACCGGAATACTTGAATTTTTTGACAAGAAGAATTTTTAGACGAGAAGATTACCTTTCAAAAAAAAAGATAATTTTCAATATTCGAGTGGAATAAATCTAATTTTCAGTTTAAAAAATTACATTCAACAAAAAGAAAAAAGTTGAAAATAAATACTTATATTTTCAAACAAGTGATTAAATTTCAACTAAAAATGTAAATCTTTGACTAGAACAGATGAATTTCAAACCAGAAAGATCAATTTTCAACTAAGATGATGAACATACAAATAAAATAATTTAGTTTTTGACCAAAAAGATGATTTTTCAACCAAGAAGATTGATTTTTACCAAAAAATACGAATTTTCAACTAAAAACAGATTTTGAATAATCAAAAAATTAAAATAAAAAGTTAAAATAATTTTTGAGAAAAGAGTTTACCTTTTTACCAAGTAATTTTATTTACAAGCTAGAAGATGAATTTTCAACTAAAATGATAAATATTTAACTGGAATACTTGAATTTTTCACCGACAAGAAGAATGGTTAAACAAGGAGATTATTTTTCAACGAAAAAGATAATTTTTAATATTCGAGTGTAATAAATATTATTTTCAGTTAAAAAATTACATTGAAGAAAAAAAAACCTTAAAAAAGTTATATTTTCAAACAAAGGGATTAAATTTAACTATGAATTTTTAACCGACAAAAAGAATTTTTAGACAAGAAGATTAACTTTCAAAGAAAAAGATAAATTTCTATATAAAAATTGATTTTTTTGACAAATACGTGTAATTCCAAAAATATAATTGAATTTTCGATTGAAAAAACCTATTTTCATTTAAATTGTTGAATTTTGAACTAGGAAAGATCAATTTTTAACTAAAAATGAAACAGTTGAATTTGCAGTTAAAGAAATTAATTTTCAACCAAACTGATGAATTTTCAACTAAAATCATGAATCTTCAACTAGGATAGTTGAAATTTTTATGAAAAAGAGAAATTTTCAATCATAAAAAATAATTTTTTATAAAAAAGACGATTTTTCCACAAAGTACATTAATTTTCAAACAAACAGTTGAATTTTTATGTAACAAATGTCCATTTTCAGCCAAACAGTTGTAATTCCATTTTAAAAGAATTATTTAAGATCAAACAGAAATCTATTTTCGTATGAAAAATATGTTTATGATAAAAATGCATGTAAAATATTTACAACTAAAAAACAGAATTAACAACTACCTTCCTTTACGGATCATTAGAGACAAAAATAACAATCGAAAGAAAACAGAGAAAATAAATTTTCAACCAAAAAAAGAATAGTTTAATTTTCACTTCAAATCTAATTCTTCACAAAAATGTATTTTCAGCAAAATAATTAAATTTTCTACTCGAATAGATGAATTTTTCCATAAAAAAATTGTTTTTCAACAAAGTATTAGTTACATTTTCAACCAGAGATGAATTTTTAATTAAAATTACGAATGTTTAATAGAAAAATTTAATTTTTAATAAATGAGTTTAACTTTTAACCAAGCATTTGAATTTTAAAAAAAGTAAATAAATCCGTAACCTGATAAACACACTTGTATGTCCTACGACTGTAGATAAAGTAGATTTCAAAATTGACTAAAGTTATTTAAATAATGAAAATTTGAATTTTGCTGCGATCAGAAGTTTCCAAAAAGACAAATTTTCAACAAAATACAAGCATTTCGAACAAATAGTTGAATTTTTGGTTCAGGAATCCACAAATTTACTAAAAAGCACTCTTTTTTCTTTGGAAATTAGGGTGAATCTAGTTTAGACGGAGCAATTCATCGCAATTTTATGTAATCCACGGTAATCCACGGTAATCCACCTTCGCTGGATCGTATTTTTTAAAGTATTTTTTAAATTACAAAATTAAAATTTGATTTACTTTTTACAACCCAAAAAGATGACTTTTTTATGATCAAAAATGAATTTTCAATCCAAAAGGACGAACTTTCAACAAAGCATTTTATATTTCAACAAAATTATTGAATTTTTTAAAAGACTTGAATTTTCAACAAAAAAAGATTATTTTTCTGTCCAAATAGACGAGTTTTCAACACAAAAGTTGAATCTTTGACTAAGAAAGATGACTTTTCAACCAAGAAAATTAATCTTTGAAATTTTGATTGAGGATTCAACAAATTTATTAAAAAGCAACCATTTTTGGTTGAGAATTCGCGCGAGTTTTCAACAAAAAAGTTGAATTTTCGACCAAGAAAGATGACTTTTCAACCAAGAAGATTAATCTTTGAAATTTTTGTTGAGGATTCAACAAATTTATTAAAAAGCAATCATTTTTGGTTAAGAATTCACGCGAGTCCAATTTGGACGTAGTAATCCACCATTTTTAAAAGCTGTTTTCCTCTCGATCGAAAGTGAGAAAATAGTGGCATTAGTTTTTTTTTCAAACAGTGGCACTGTTCATAAAAACTGTCAAATAGTGTCAATAGTGGCGTGAGTCCGAGGCCTGATAATATGTCAGATTAAATCGCAGTATTGAAAAATTGAAAGGCATTGTAACTTACCGTCTCTGATCGCCTTGAGAAGGTCGTTTCTAGGATCTACCAGAGGAATGTTCGAATGGGTTTTTCGGATTTCCCCATCAATCATATTCTTCAGGGGTCTCAATTTTGGCGGATTATTTATAATCATTTTGGCAATGTCTCCGTTGGTTAACGGCACAGGCGGAGTTGGACCGTTGACAATTGGGGGTGGAGGTGGAGGAGGCGGGGGAGGAGGTATACTGCAGGGTGGAGAATTAGGTCTCGCGGGTGCAGGATCAGGAGTAGGAGGTGGAGGTGGCAAGTCCTGTGGAGCTGGATCCGTCTCATCTACACCCATCTGGTTCAAATGGTTCGCAGGAGTTTGCGTCGTGTGATGACTGGGCAAAGGACTGTTGGACCGACTTCCGTTCCTGTTCAGTAAATGCGAAGGTATCGAACCTGAAAGAACAAAAAAAATTATTAAAAAAAGGTTCAATTTGTTTGTTTTTTTTACAAAAAAATAAGAACAGGGTATCCGCGAAACTTCATTTTCAAAATTTCCTGACTTTTCCCTGACTCGTTTTTCATTTTCCCTGACTATTATTATTTAAAGACCAAAATTCTATTCTTGTAAGATTTTTAATATAAAATATTTTAAATATTTAATTAAAAGTAAGTAAATCAAAAATAAAACAAATAAAATATTTTATTTATTATTTTCATTGCTGCGACAGTCGAATTTGCTTCAAAAAACGGAAAAAGTGACCTAATTAAACCGAAAAAGTTTTCCAAAAAAGACTAATTTCTTACCTAAAAAGTGACTAAAAATAACTAATGTTTATGTATGATTTAACTAATGTTCTTTTGAATTTAAAAGAATACAAAAGAACTCAATTCACAAGACTTGAAAACAATTCAAGTTGAGTTCATAGAAATTCAAATGAATAGGAAATTTTATTAAAAATTTCATTGATTTCAGTTAAGTTCAAGTGAATTTATAAGAATTTAAGGAAATTGTGAAGAATTCGATGGAATTCTTAAAAATTCAAGGTGAATTTGAAAAAATAAAGTGAATTCAATTCAATTCAAAAACATGAAAAAGTGCATTCAATTCAGTAAACTTAAAATAATTATAAAAATTCAGGAAAATTCAAAAGAATTTAATGGAATGTCCAAGTTGTAAGTTTAAAAGGCTTCAGGATAAATAAAAAAATCGTTAATTTAAAAAATTCAAAAAGATCCATTGAATTGAGTACAGAGTGTCTACTCAAATCTTGTAAAATCTTGGAAAAAAATTCCCTGACAATTCCACGTTTTTTCAAATGTACCGTTTCGTGATTTAATTATAAATAATGGAATTATACCAAAAACGTAATTTATAATTTCTTCAATTTGTCCCTAAACTTTTTGAATTTGAATAATATTTTTTTAAATTTTCTTTTATCCTTTTATGCTTAAAATTCAATGCATACTTAGGTAAAATAATTGTGGGTACTATATTACATTCAATTTGAAGTTTTAAACAGGTTTAAATTTCTGATTTTTCAAGTAGAAATATTGAATTTTCAACAAAAAACATAAATTTTTAACCAGATAGTTAAATTTTCAACAAAAAACATTAATTTTCTACAACAAAATACATGAATCCTCAACCAAATAGTTGAGTTGTCAATTAAAAAAGATCAATTTTCAACCAAATAGTTGAATTTTTAACTAAAAACTATGATTTTTCAACCAAAAATAGAATAATTTAACTTTCAATTGAAAAAATTAATTTTACAGTAAAAGTGTGGCATTTTCAGCATGATAGATGAATTCTCAACCAAATAGTTAAATATTCAACCAAAAAGATTAATTTTCTACCAAAAAAGGCGATTTTTCAAGAAAATACATAAACGCTCAACCAAATAGTTGAACATTCAACCAAAAAAGATCAATTTTCAACCAAATAGTCAAATTTTAAACTAAAAACTATCACCTTTCAACCAAAAATAGAATAGTTATATTTTCGGTATGAAAAATTAATTTTCCACACCAAATTTTTTAACCAAAGTGACAAATTTTCAATAAAAATTGTGAATCTTCAACTGAAATAGATAAATTTCAAACCAGAAAGATGAATATTTAACCAAAGAGTTTAACTTTCAACCAAATAGTTTTACTTTCAACCAAAAAGATTAATTTTTAAACAAGAAGTTTAATTTTCTGCCAAACAAAACAATCTTTCAACAAAACACATGAATTTTAAACGAAATAGTTTAATTTTCTACACAAAAAAAGATAAATTTTCAACCAAATAGTTGAATTTTAAAGTAAAAATTATCAATTTTCAACGAAAAATGTAATAGTCAAATTTGTAGCTAATAAAATTAAATTTCCACCAAACTGATGGAGTTTCAACTAAAACGATAAATCTTAAAGTAGAAGAGTTGAATTTAAACCAAAAAGATGAATTGCCAACCAAGAAGATTAATTTCTACCAAAAAAGACGAATTTTCAACAGAATAAATGAATTTTCAAGTAAAAAAAGGTATATTTTCAACCCAAAATTAAATAGTTAAATTTTCAGTTTGAAAAATTAATGTTCAGTCAAAGAGATGAATTTTCAACTAATGTGATTGATGATTGAATTAGAATAGTTACATTATCAGTTGAAAATAATAATATTCAAAACAAAAAAATTAAAATTTACAAAAAAGTGATGAATTTTTAACTAAAATGGTGGATCTTCAACTAACATAGTTAAATTTTATACAAAAAAAGATTAATTTTCAACTAAAATGATGAATCTTTAACTAGAATATTTGAATTTTCAACCAAGAAGATTAATTTTTACACAAAAAGACGAATTTTTAACTAAAAGGATCATTTTTCGACCAAAAATTAAAAAGTTAAATTTTTATTTAAATAATTTATGTTCAAAACAAAGAGATGAGCTTTCAACTAAAGCGATGGAATTAACTAGAATAGTCACATATTCAGTTAAAAAAATAATTTTTAGTGAAAAAAACAACAATTTTTCAACAAGATAACTTATTTTTCAACCAAACAGACACAAATTTCTGATTAAAAAGATAAATTTTCAACCAGGAAGATTAATTTTCTAACAAATAATCAAATTAATAAAAAAATACATAAATTCTGAACCAATTAATTAAATTTTCATTCCAAAAAAGATTAATTCTGAACGAAAAATATACTAGTTGATTTTTCAACTAAAAAATATTATAACTTTTAATCAAAAACAGTTGAATTCAACACCAGGCGACTTTTTAACATGAGTGAAATTTACAACTTAGAAAGTTTTTTTTAGTAAAGAAATAGAAGAAAGTGTAAGCAAACTGTTAAATTTTAAACAAAATACAGGAATTTTCAATTAAACATTATCAATTTTCAACCAAAAATAAAAAAGTAAAAATTTCAGTCAAAAATAATAATTTAAAAAAAAAAGAAAAAGAAATTTTCATCAAAATAGTTGAACATAGTAATCTAAAGCTACTTTTATGAACGTAGAATCATTATTATTCAATTTCTTATTGCAATTTAAAAAAAAATAAGTACGCTAATTCCCTGACAATTCCAGGTTTTCCAGGTAGGGAAAACACCCTGGAGTAGAATTGATTGAAATTAGAAGAATAAACGTGAATCAAAAAAACTTAAGACAATTTAAAACAATTTAACAGGATTAAGAATAAATTAAACACAAATTTAGGGTGAGTTACAAAACAATTCAAATTATTTACAAAAAACACTTAAAAATCTCTACAAACCTTTAAAACATTACAAAATCGCTTAATTTTAGTGAATAAACTCTTTGAAATCTTTTAAAACATTGTAAAATCCCATGAATTTCTATAAAATTTGCCGATATTTCCTAAAATCCTGAAAAATTTATTTCAATAATTTAAAACCATTGAAATCACATTAAATTACTGAAATCAAGTGAAAATGCCTTGCAATTTTAAAATACCCTAAAATATTTCAATTATTTTGAAATCCCTTGAAATTTTTTAAAGGTCTTGAAAATTTCTTGAAATTTTTAAAAATACCATAAAATTAATAAAATATTGCAAATATTTTGAAATCGTTTTAAATCCTTTAAAACTTTTCGAAGTTCTTTAAAATTCATTGGAATTTTTAAACATACCCTACAATCTTTTCAATCTTTTAGAATCACTTCAAATGATTAAAAACTATTAAAAATAGGCTGAACTATTTCGAATCTTTTAAAATTGGTCCAAATCCCTTGAAATGTTAAAAAACACCCTAAAATATTTAAAATTCTTTAAAATTCATTCAAAATTTTTAGAACAATTAAAGTTCCTTAGAATCCTTCGAAATATCACCAAATCTTTTAAATCCTTTAAAATAGCTTCAAATTATTGAAATCTGTTAAAAATACCCTAAGGTATTTTGAATCCTTTATATTTTTTGAAATCATTTAGCATTCTTAAAAAGACCCTAACGTCTTCAAAATTCTTTGAAATTCCTATAAAACATAGACATCAATTGACAATTCCTTAGAATATTTTGAAATATTTGAAAATTTTTCAAATTCTTGAAAATTTTTCAAATTCTTGAAAATCTTTAGAAATACCTTAATATCTTTCAAAATCTTTGAAATCTCATAAAATCCCTCAATTTTTGTGAATATATTTTTTAAAAATTATTACAATATTATAAAATCCCACGAAATTACCTGAATCCCTGGAAAATGTATTTGAAATACCTTAAGGGATTTTAAAATACCTTAAAATCATTGAAATCTTTTTTAAAATACCTTAAAATCATTGAAATCTTTAGAAATCTTATAAAATCATTGAAATCTTTAGAAATCTTATAAAATCCCTTGAAATCTTTTAAAATATCCTATAACCTTGTGGATCCTATAAAATCGTTCCATGTCTTACAAAATTCAAGTAAATTCTTTAAAGCCGCATTAAAATGTTTTCAAATCCTTGAAAATTCCTTGAAAATTTTTTAATATATTGAAAATGACTTGATATCTTTGAAAATACCGTAAAATACTTCGAATCTTTTGAAATCTTTTTAAATCCCATTATATTATTGAAATGAATGAAACATTTTCCGAAATTTTTTAAAATATCCGAAAATATTTCAAATCCTTTGAAATCTCTTGAAATACCTTGACTCTTTTTTAAGCTTTTAAAAATTCAGGGAAATTTTTATAAATACCTCAAACTTTTGAAAATTCTATTTTCATCCATTTTAACAATAGATTTTTCAATTGTTTAAAATCAAATTATAAATTTTCTTTAATTTTCAAGAGTATAATTTTCAACTGATGCAAATTCAATTTTAAATTTTCTTCAATTTTCAACAGTCGAATTTGCTACTATTGATAATCAACATTTTCAATTTTCGTCAATTTTTAACTGTTGAAAATTAAATTTTCTCCAATTCTGAACAGTTGAACATTCAATTTTCTTCAATTTCCAATCATTGAATTTTCATCTGTTCAAAATTACATGATCAATTTTTTTCAATTTTTAACAGTTGAAAATTCAATTTTCAATTTTCAATTTTCTTCAATTTTAAACAATTGGAATTTTCGCTTTCTTCCATTTAAACCAATTGAATTATCAAGCGTAGAAAATTGAAAAAAATTGAATTTTCAACTGAAAAATAGAAGAAAATTTGTAATTGAATTTTCAACGATTGAAATTCAATTGTTGCGAATCAAAGAAAATTGAATTTAATAAAAAAAATATTTCAATACATAAAAAATTCGTTTCGATAAAAGTTGATTTTTTCGAAATCTTGTCGCAATTGGTAAATAATATTTTCTCTTTTAAAAAATACTATCGTTAATAATTAAATCGTCAAACTTTTTCGTACGAAAAATTATTTCAGCTTTAAAAAATTACTAAAGTCCCAAATTGTTATGTTTGAAATGGGTCAAGTGAAATTTTTAAATTTTTTATCAGTAAGATTTAAAAAAATAAAATTTGAGATGGAAAGTCCCGAGTTTGAAACGTGAAATTTTGTTTTTCATTTCCTTGAAATGTACTATATAGGCTTAACTATAAGTTACATTTTCACGTTTGCTATGTAAATATGTAATTTATAGCTAAGTCATCATTATCATCTCGTCCCGAGTCTTGTCTCGAATCTCGCCTCGAGTTGCATTTTGAATCCTGTCTCGAGTCTCGTCACGAGACTTATCTTGAGTCTAGTCACGGATTTTGTCTCGAATCTCGCCTCGAGTCGCATTTCGAAACCCGTCTCGATTCTCGTCACGAGGCTTATCTTGAGTCTAGTCACGAGTTTTGTTTCGAATATCGCCTCGAGTCGCATCTCGAATCCCGTCTCGAGGCTTATCTTGAGTCAAGTCACAAGTTTTGTCTTTAATCTCGCCTCGAGTCTTGTCTCGAATTTCGCCTCTAGTTGAATGTCGAATCCTGACTCGATTCTTGTCACGAGACTCATCTTGAGACTAGTAACTGATTTTGTCTCGCATCTTGCCTCGAGCGGCATTCCGAACCCCGTCTCGATTCTCGTCACGAGGCTTATCTTGAGTTTAGTCACGAATTTTGTTTCAAATCTCACCTCAAATCTCGCTCCGAGTCGCATTTCGAATCCCGTCTCGAGGCTAATCTTGAGTCTAGTCACAAGTTTTGTCTTGAATCTCGCCTCGAGTCTTGTCTCGAATCTTGCCACGAATGTCGAATCCCGACTCCATTCTTGTCACGAGGCTTATTTTGAATCTAGTCACGAGGCTTACCTCGAATCTCGCCTAGAGTCTTACATCGAATCTCGCCTCGAGTCGCATCTCGAATTCCGTCTCGGTTCTCGTCACGAGGCTTATCTTGAGTCTAGTCACAAATTTTGTTTTAAATCTCGCCTCGAATCTCGCCTTCAGTCGCATCTCGAATCCCGTCTCGAGGCTTATCTTGAGTCTAGTCACAAGTTTTGTCTTGAATCTCGCCTCGAGTCTTGTCTCGAATCTCGCCTCGAATGTCGAATCCTGACTCCATTCTTGTCACGAGGCTTATTTTGAATGTAGTAACGAGGCTTATCTCGAATCCCGCCTAGAGTCGCATCTCGAATTCCGTCTCGATTCTCGTCACGAGGCTTATCTTGAGTCTAGTCACAAGTTTTGTCTCGTCAAAGAGAACGACGGATGGACAACACCCGACCGAAACTATGAAGGTTTCTGCCC
>JAUELO010000353.1:476664-489897 GCA_032357855.1 Amphibolips quercusostensackenii
CGACTTCTTTTCGACCTTAAATTAAAAGATTTTAATAGAGACACTAAACAATTGATTTTGTTCCAATCTTAGGGTTTACCTATGAATATGTTAGGAGTTCTTTTAATTAAGGCTTCATATTTCTTACCTTAATTAGAAGAAAGAATTCTTTTTAATTTTAACTTTTCTTTAAAGAATGTTTTAAAAACTTTAGCAATTTTAGAAATGCAATAAAAATTTTTGAATTGTTACTTTTCCTGTTTTGGAAAATGTAATTGTCTAAACAGATTGGTTCATAATCACCCACACACATATAGAAAGGCATTATTATTGATAGTACATACATGCATATTTATTGATTTCAAATCGAACCGCGCTTTTTGGCACATGCGCAGTTGGAAAAGTTGCTTAGAGCAAGCCTAGCGATACAAGACCAGGCAGCCAATGAACGTCGCTTGCTAAATATCAACTGCGTAATTGCGGTAGAGGTGGAGACCCCTCCACTCTTAAAATAAACGGCCCGATATGTTTCCAGGACCTTAAAATAAACGGAACTCTACTGTATTTTGAAACAGTTAAGAAATAGACATACCTGTAGTGATCCGAGGTAGGAGGGCTATAGAGTTGGTGATCTTCCGGAGGGTAACTCCGCCTGAGTTCGATGCTGTTGGGCCTTGGGGGTCTCTGATCCGTCATCACCATTCCCAGCAGCGCCTCATCCGGAATATTATGCGTCGTCCTGTACTGGACACCCTGAGGAGGCATAATATACTCGCCATGGCCTTCAGCCAGTCTTCGTTGTCTTTCTCTCGTGTTGTGCGGTTGCCGAACACGCTTCTTGTACCTTCCACCGCCACCACCACTTCCGTCGGTCCGAGTCTTGTGCGGCTAGAAAAATACACCAACATTAACCCTATTATCTAGGAGTTCACTAATCAGGTCGAGAGCAAACATTATGCATTTTTTGAAAGGCAAGCTTTATTTTTGAATTGGTGAGTAAGCCAAAGACCATCCAGTGAAACTGTAAACAGGGATCACAGTCAGTCCCCCATTTTACCCCCTTTTCCGCCCTATTTTCCTCCCAGCGACCCAAGTCGCTGATCAATCGCTCTAGCAATCATCCCAAGAAAAGAGCTTCACAAAATCATCATGAAAAGCTCTCAACACGAGTTTTTGGTTGAAAATTCAAGTATTACAGTTAAAAATTCATCAGCTTAGTTGAAAGTTCATCTTTTTGGTTTAAAATTGAACTATTTTAGTTGAAGATTCATCATTTTAGTTAGAAATTGATCACTTTTTTTGAAAATAGAATTATGTTTTGAAAATTAGTTGTTTTTTTGTATTAGTTTCGATAAGTTTTTTTTGTATGAAGATTATTTTTTTGTAACTGAAAATCTAACTATGCAAATTGAATATTCTATCATTCTAGTTAGAAACTCATAACTTTCTTTGAAAATTTATTTGTTTGAAATTTTTTTTTAACTGAAAATCTAACTTCCTATTAAATTGAACTGAATTTTCTATTATTTTATATAATAGACACTATAAAAAATGAAAAAATGTTATATTACTAATATTAATTTTATATTTTAATTACAAAATTGCGCGCGACAAAAAAATATTCGCGCGCGTGCTTGTTTTTTAGTTTAATGAAATTTGTATTTTCTTATAAAAGTGTCGCACTGAGTATTTTTTGTTCATTACGCTGATATTTTTATTTGAAAAAAATTTCCCTATTTCCCCTACTATTATACTAATGAACCACTGTGATTCCTGTGTAAACCATTTAGTACACTCGACTAGAATACAAACAAAAATTAATAAGATAAAAAATGCCTTTTAAAACCATGCATGTCACTGGATAGTCAGCTTCGATGATGTGTAGGAAATGAAAGTAGTCATTTAATTGTGCGATACATATAAACTAATAAAAAATATTTAGATTTAAATTCAACAGATTAAAATGATATTTAGGGAGCTTCCATTAATTACGTAAGGCTTTTTCGGAGGAGAGAGAGAGGTCTTGCGAATCCTTACGGGGGGAGGGGGAGAAGGGCAAAGCATTTGTTACCTAAGTTTCCTCTTTCTAATTATTTTTTTTCACTTTATGCTAATTAATATATCTTTTGAATGTTGAATTTAATTTTTATATGTTGTATCTTTTTTCAATGAGTGGAAGTGAGGGAAAATTATAGGAGAAACAGTAGAGAAAGTGAGGGAAATTAATAGGAAGAGTAAAGAAAATGATGGTAGTGAAAGTGAGGGTAAATGAGGGGAGGGAAAGTAGAGGAAGTAAGGGTAGGAAAAGTAAAGGAAATAATGGGAGGAGAAGTAGGAAGAATGACGTAAAATGGGAGAAGGAAAAGTGGAGAAAGTGCAGAAAGGGAAAGCATGGAAAGTCAGTCAGAATGAGAGGTGGGAAAGTGAGTAGAAATAAGCAAAGAATAAGGAAAATTACCCTCACTTTTTGAGTGAGGGTAAAAAAGGGAAGGGAAAGTAGAGGAAGTGAAGGGAGGAAAAGTAGGGAAAATTAAGAGGGAAAGTAGGAAGAATGAGGTAAAATGGGGTGAGGGATACTGGGGAAAGTGATGGAAGGGGAAGTTGGGAAGTCAGAGGGAGTGAGGGATGGAAAAGTGAGGGAAAATGAAGAGAGTGAGAGTAAGGAAAATAAAGGGAGTGGAAGTGATGGTAAATGAGGGGTGGGGTAGTACAGAGAATGAATTAAAATGGGAGGAGGGAAAGTAGGAAAAGTGCGGGAAGAGGAAGCATGGGAAGTCAGGGGGAATAAGGGATAGGAATGTGAGAAGAAATGAGCAGAGGGAGGGTAAGGAAAATTACATTCACTTTCTAAGTGATGATAAATGAAGGGAGGGAAAGTAGAGGAAGTGAAGGGAGAAAAAGTAGGGCACATTAATAGATGGTAAGTAGAAAGAATGAGGTAAAATGGGATGAGATGTAGGAAAAGTGAGGGGAAATAAGGAGAGAAAAAAGAAAGAAAAATAAAGGGAGTGAAAGTAAGTGAAGGAAAATAAGGGGAAATGAGGATGGGGAAGTAAGAAGAATAAGGTAAAATGGGAAGAGGGAAAGCAGGGAAATTGTAGGAAGGGAAAGCATAAAAAGTCAGGGTAAATGAGGGTTGGGAAGTGAGGAGAAATGAGAAAAGGGAGAGTAAGGAAAATTATCCTCATTTTTTAAGTAAGAGTAAATGAGGGAAGGAAAAGTTGAGGAAGTAAGGGAAGGAAAAGTAGGGGAAAGTAGGAGAGGGCAAGTAGGGAGAATGAGGTAAAATGGGTCGGGGAAAGTGAGGGGAGGGGAAGTTTTGGAAACCAGCGGAAATGAAGGATGAGGAAGTAAGGGGAAATGAAGAGAGGTAAAGTGAGAAAAATGAGGAAAGTAGAAGTGAGGGTACATGAGGGGGGAGAAAGTAGAGGAAGTGAGGGTAATTAAAGTAGGGGAAATGAGAAAAGGGAAAGTAAAGAATGTGAGAGGAGTGGAAGTGAGGGTAAACGAGGAAAGGGAAAGTACGGAAAGTGAGGGGATGTGAAGTAGTGGAAATAAGGAAAGTTTAAGTTGGGGATATGAGGGGGTAGGGGGGAGGGTAACTATGGGAAGTGAGAGTAATGATGGTAATTTGGGAAGTAAGATGAAATTAGGGAGGGGAAGTAAGAAAATGGCAAGGGCTGGGAAATGTAGTATGGGAAGGGGAGTATTAGCTGGGGACGCGAGGAGAGGGGAAAGCAAAGAAGTAAGAAAATGAAGTGAGAGCTGGGAAAAGGAAGTATAGGAAGGGGAGTATTAGCTGGGGAAGCAAGGAGAGGGGAAGTAAAGTATTAGGAAAGTAAAGGATCTTTCAAAACCATTGCACTCCTTGTAAATCTCTTAGAACTATTTAAAAAATGTGAAAATCTTTGAAATAGCTTGAAACCTTCAAAATCCTTTTAAATCCATCAAAATCAACGGAAACACCTTAAAATCTCTAAAAATCTGCTAAAATCTTTGAAATTCTGAGAAATATTTCGAAATCTTAATAGAAATCTTTCGAATTCATTATTTTTATATATTAAATAAAAAATATCAGATCCTACGTAATTAACGAACGTTCCCTTATGAATTCATGACTTTTATCATTTCCTTTGTGCGAATTGTGGATAGAGAAAGTATGACCCTGAAATGATTTGCTATTATGTAGGATCTTAGCGATCAGGAATGACTTGTGAGAAATAGAAATCTGACGCAAACTTCTAAGGGTATAATTGAGACTAGCATGATAATAAATATTTACGTACAGAGGCACTTTAATGACAATGATGCAATTGTTTTCATTTTTAGCCTGATTCTTTTTAAAACTCGAATTTTAATTGCTTCTCCTCTACATAAATCGATTATTAACTAAACGGCTGAATGCCAGACATTAACCTTCAAGTATGGTCGTGCGGTCTCACAACCCGCACCATGGATCTGATATTTGGTACCCCAGAGTACGGAACACAGCCATCCCAGAAAAATTTTACGTTCCGATTATCCCTAATTTGAGCAAAAAGTGCCAAATTATTACGGATTTATGGTTATGCGGTTTGTGAGACTTCAGGTCCAAGTAAGTGCAAAAATGAAATCACGTCCATACTTAAAGGTTAAACATATCCTTGCTAGTCCATTATCGATTTATATAGGAGACTGTTTCTTCAAAGGCAAACATGAAGAAAATGCAGAGTGACATCGTCTAACCTAGCAACACTACAAACTTGAAAAGCGAGCAGCTAGAGGAGCATTTTCTATTAGCAAAAAGTTGGTTAATGAAAAAATCACACACACACAGGTGAGTTCGATTATGAGTGAATGATTGACAATCAAGAATTCAATAACATTGAATAGGGGTTGTAAAAACTACAAAGATCCAAACCATCGACTTGCCTCTCTGAACGGTTCGGCATATTCAGACTCTGTCTATAAACAAGGGGACAGTTTGAGTAGTTAGAATATATGTGTAATTAGTTTGTACATAATACATAACATGTGTATAATGCTAAGCAGTTGAGAAAATTTGCAAAACTCGAAAATACCAAGTAATATTGACTTTATGTATCAAGAGTCTATCAAAAAAATATAAACTAGTAAGAAGATTATTCAGGGTGTCTACTCAAATCCTGGAACAAAATTATCGGACAATTCTAGGTTTTTTCATAGCAGGAAGCTGTGCAAGTATTTTGCATTTTTTTTAACAATCGATTTGGAATATGTATACTATTTCACGAGTTTATTATACTTTTTTCAGTCTTTGTAAATAACTAAATGTTTAAAAAAGTAACATTAACATGTAAAATTAAATAACTGTTTTTCCATTTAAGAAAGTATGTAATATGCTTGATTTAGAAAGGTTTGAAATAAACAATACTAAAAATATAATTAATCATTTCTTGAATTTGTCTCTCAGGTCCATGAATTTGAATAATAATTAAAACAAATTTTCATACTATCTTCCTATTTTTCGAATCCCGTGCAAATTTGCGTAAAACTAATTAATTGCTTTTCAAGTAAAAATATTAAATTTTCAAAAATATAGATGAATTTTTACCCAAAGTTAAATTTTCATTGAAAAAGATGCATTTTCAACCAAACAGTTGAAATTTCAACTAAAAAAAATCCACCAAATAGTTAAATTTTAAACTAAAAAAGATCGATTTTCATCCAAAAATTAAATCGTTAAATTTTCAGTTAAAAAAATAATTTTCAACAAAACAAAAACGATTCTTTTTAAAAATAGTTCAATTTTCAACCAAATTGATAAATTTACAACTAATATGGTGAATTTTCAGCTAGAGAAGTTGATTTTTAAACCAAAAAGGTTAATTTTCAAGTAAAATTATGAATCTTGAACGGGAATACTTGAATTTTCAACACAAAAAAATGAATGTTTGATAAAAGAGTTTAACTTTAGAACAAGTAATTTTATATTCAAACAAAATCCTGAATTTTCAACTAAAATTATAAATATTCACCTGGAATAGTTAAGTTTTCAACGAAAAAGGTAAATTTTCAAACAAGAAGATTAATTTTCTACAAAAAATGGAATAGTTAAATTTTCAGGTAAAAGAACTAATTTTCAACAAAATAGTTAAATTTTCAACTACATAATATGATGAGTCTTAAGCAGGAATAGTTGAATTATTAATCAAATACATGAATTTTCAATTAAAAAAGATACATTTTCAAGCAAAAATAGAATAGTTGAATTTCCATATAAAAAAAGAATTTTTAAACAAAATAGTTAAACTTTCAACCAAATGATGAATTTTTAACTAAAAATTATAAATCTTTAACTGGAATAGTTGACTTTTCAACCAAAAACATGAAAAAAAAGAAGATAAATTTTCTACCAAAAATGGAATAGTTAAATTTTCACGTAAAAGAACTAATTTTCAACAAAATACTTGAATTTTCGACCAAACTGATGAATTTTCAACTACATAATATGATGAATCCTAAGCAGGAATAGTTGAATTATTAATCAAATACATAAATTTTTAATTAAAAAAGATTCATTTTCAAGCAAAAATAGAATAGTTGAATTTCCATATAAAAAAATAATTTTTAAACAAAATAGTTAAACTTTCAACCAAATGATGAATTTTTAACTAAAAATTATAAATCTTCAACTGGAATAGTTGACTTTTCAACCAAAAACATGAAAAAAAAAGAAGATAAATTTTCTACCAAAAATGGAATAGTTAAATTTTCAGGTAAAAGAACTAATTTTCAACAAAATAGTTAAATTTTCGACCAAACTGATGAATTTTCAACTACATAATATGATGAATCTCAAGCAGGAATAGTTGAATTTTTAATCAAAGACATGAATTTTTAATTAAAAAAGATACATTTTCAAGCAAAAATAGAATACTTACATTTACAATTAAAAAAGAAGTTTTGTAAAAAATAGTTCGACTTTCAACCAAGTGATGAATTTTTAACTAAAAATTATCAATCTTTAACTGGAATAGTAGAATTTTCAACTAAAAACATGAATTTAGGAAAAAAACAAAGATTAGTTTTTTACCAAAAATGGAATAGTTAAATTTTCAAAAAAAAACAACTAATTATCAACCAAGAAAAAAACAGGAATAGTTGTTTTTCTAACATCATTCATGCATTTTCAACTAAAAAAGATAAATTTTTAACCAAAAATTGAATAGTTAAATTACAAGTTAAAAAGTTAAAACAAAATTTTTCACAAAATAGTTTTAACTGGAATAGATAAATTTTCAGTAAAAAAAAAATAATTTCCAGCCAAACAAAAAAAACGAATTTTCAAAAATATAGTTCAACGAAAAATGTAACAGTTGATATTTCAACCAAACAAGATTTAATGTTAAATCAAAAAAGTTAAATTCAGCCAAAAATACGGATTTTCAACTAAGAAAGATTTTTTAGTCGAGAGAGAGAAAAAAATTCAACCAAACTGTGGAATATTTAAGCAAAAAATACATTTTAAACCAAGATGATTTATTTTCTGCCAAAAAGTATGAATTTTCAACAAAATACATACATGAATTTTAAAGAACATTTGAATCTTCAACTAAAAATTTCAATCAACTAAAAAAATCAATTTTCAATCAAAAATTGCATACTTAAATTTTCAGTTAAGAAATTAATATCTACAAAAAAATGAATTTCTATAAAAACAGTTGAATTTTTAATTAACGAGATGAATTTTCAACTAGAGGGATGAATCTTCAACCCAAAAAAAAAAACAAATTTTTAACGAAAAACGTGATAGTTGATATTTCAAACAGAATATAATTTAAGTTTGAATCAAAACAAAGTTGAATTTAACCAAAAAAGTTGAGTTTTAACAAAATGGTTGAATCCTTAACCAAAACCGGTTAATTTTTAAACCAAACAGTTTTGGTTCACACTTAAAACGAATTTATAAGAAACAAGTAATTTTCTACATAAAAGATTTTTTATGGAAGAAAAAGAAAAAATGTCAAACAAACTGTTGAATTCTCAACCTTAAAAAACCAAATTTCTATAAAACAGTTAAATTTTCAATCCGAAAATATGAGTTTTTATCAAAAAAGTTAATTTTTGACCAAAAATGGTTGAATTTTCTACCAAATCGTTGAATTTTTAAACGAAAAGTACGAATTTTTTTAACCAAATTGTTAAATTTTCAACTCAAAAAGACCAATTTTCGATTACGACATTCAAAAAATTTAGGCAAGTTTCCGCGAAAATTCCCTGACTTCAAAATACTTCCCTGACATTTCTAGATTTTTCCAGGACCATAAAAATTCCCTGAAAATTACTGGTTTTCAGGTTTTCTAGATGAGTAGACACCCTGAAGATTATTTTTTTGCTCAGGATGCATTTCGAGGTGTGCAAAATACCGTTTTTGAGCATGATAGCAATTTCTACCTTTTTCCCTTTATCGTGCAACTTCTTTTCAGTATCTTTGAGCATTTCTTGACTCCATAAGTCGAAAAAGTAGTTAGGGTCAGTGTAGAATTTCAGTCCATCCTTTCCATCGTCCCTAGAAACATAAAATTTCAGTTATTAACAAATGTTCTTTCCACATAATTTCCCAGGTGCAAGCCTCACAGGATCAGGAAATTTTTTTGACATAATATGGGATTTGAGAGAAAAAATGGCATTTAAAAAAAAATTTCATTCATTTCCGTAAAATTGGAATAAATTTATAAGAATTTAAGGCAAACGAGAAGATTCCATGAAATTCATAAAAATTCAAGATGAATTTAAAAGGAATTCAAGATGAATTAAAACAAATTTTAATAAATTGAAAACAGTTTAAAAATATAAACAATCTTCTATGAATTCAGTAACTTTAACAAAAGCTTAGAAAAATTCAAGGGAATTCAAAAGAATTTGATGAAATGCCTAAGAATTCAAGATGAGGTTAAAAGAATTTAGAATCAATTAGATAAAAACGTTTAATTTTTTTGTTAATCCGTTGGATTAAATATAATTGAGTGAATCTAGAAGAATTCAAGTAAATTAAAAAAATTCCAAGAGAATTCTAAAAAAATTTAAAGAATTCAGAGTAAATGAATGAGAATTCAGGGTGAATGAATCAGAATTCAGGGTGGATTCCAAGAAATAATTGCAAATCGCTTCAAATCTTTGAAACCCTACTAATTTCTAACAAAAAAAGTGACTAATGACTACAAAACAATTTTTAAAAAAATCAAATAAAGTCGAAATGTTTTAAAAATCCAAAACATCCATTCATTTTAGTAAAATTTGAGTGATTTGAAAGGAATTTAAGGGAAAAGAAACGAATTCGATGTAATTCATAACAAATTATACTGAATTTACA
Source organism: Amphibolips quercusostensackenii (assembly GCA_032357855.1). NCBI lineage: Eukaryota > Metazoa > Arthropoda > Insecta > Hymenoptera > Cynipidae > Amphibolips > Amphibolips quercusostensackenii. Next base: position 485,978 of record JAUELO010000353.1, read on the forward strand.
AAACAATCAAGTGAATTCAAAACAATTAAAAAATAAGAATAATGAATTAAATTAAGTAAGTCTAAAATAAGTTTAGAAAAATTAAAGAGAATTTAAAAGAATTTGATGAAATGCCTCAGAATTTAAGGTGAGTTTTAAAGGCTTTAAGATAAATTAACAAAAACTTTTAAAAAATCCCATGAATTGAAAAAAATTGAGTAATTTTATAAGAATTTTAAAGAATTGAAAAGAACTCAGGATGAATTAATAAGAATTCAGGGCGAATTTCAAATGGAATGCAAAAAATATATGAAAAGATCTTAAAAAATTTGAAACCCTACAAAATCTCTCATTTCTTGTAAATAGATTTTTCGAAATCCATTAAAATATTATTTATCCATTCAAAATATTGCGATTGTAAAACATTTACAACCGCATGCTTTATTCAAACCTCTTGAAATTATTAAAGCTCTTGGAAGTTCTTTAAAACTGTTTAAATTTCTTGAAAACGCCTTGTAATCTTTTAAAATATTCTAAAATATTTGGAAGTCTTTGAAATCCCTTCGAAGTTATGAAATAAATTAAATTATTCTAGGAATCCTTTAAATTTTCCTAAAATATTTCAAATTAAAAAATCCCTTCAAACTTTTTCAAGCTCTTGAAAATAACTAGGAATTTCTTACAATACCCTAAAATATTTCAAATCCATTAAAGACCTATTAAATTACTGAAATCAATTAAAAATTTCTTTGTAATCTTTTAATACAGCTTACAATATTAAAAATCCTTTAAAATATTTTGAATTCTTTCCAGATTTTGAAAATGCCAAGTAATTTAAACAATACTTTAAAATATTTGAAATCTTTCAATAATTTTATCAATTTGATTATCAGGATCAATTAAACAAGAACTTTTTGAAATTCTAGCAAATACATTAAATTAAGTAGAATTGAGTAAATTGAGAAGAATTCAAGTAAATTAAAAAAAAAACAAATGGATTCATTACATTCAAGAGAATTGAGTTTATAAATTATGAATTTCTGCACCATCAACTTTTTGAATTAAAATTTGCAAAAAAGTAATTTTATTTCATGATAGAATTTATTTCCAAATATTTCTAAATATCACTGATAAAAGCTAAATTTTTGATTACATATGATTTTTTAATTTTGAGAAATAATTCAGTTCTTAAATTTTTTCTGCCCACTATGATTTATAAACTTCTTCACAATTTAAAAAATATGAGAAAAATTAAAATGAAGAGCAAAAAATTAATATAAATGTTAGTAACGGTAAAAAAATTTCGGTGCCGGTAATACAAAATTACCTATTATTTTAAGTTTTGAAGATTTCAAAATATGTCGAAAAAGAATCTGGAAGATTTTAATACATTTATTTTTTTCATTTTGTAGGATTTTAACGATTTCAGGAAAACTGAAGTGTTTCCAAAGATACTTAGAAATGTAAGAAGTTCTGAAACGATTCGAAAATAATTGAAATCTTGAAAATATTTTTAAAAATTAAAGCATTATCTAAATTTGTTAGGAATAAAAAAAGAAGAGAAACTTTTCAAGAACTTTGAAAGGTTTCAAGAGGTCAATAAAATTTTCTTACGATCCATGGGAAATTTCAAATGTTAATTCCAAGAAAAAATTGCCAACATTTTAAAACCTTTCCTCAAATTTCAAAAAAGAATGTACATTTTAAAAACAAATTTTACAATTTTGCATGATTACAAATTTTGAAACGATTCAAAATTAATTTAAAACTTGTACAGATTTTTATTTATTTTTTAAAGATGTATCTTTAAAGATTTTGAAAAATAAGCTATTTAATCATTTTTCAGGTTTCAAGAATACAAAAGTTTTTCTTAAGATTCCTGGAAAATTTTCAAATAATTTTTTATTCTGAGAAAGATTTCTGGGAAAATTTCAAATGTTTTTTATATTTCCAAAAATTAATTTTAAAAGAAAATTGGAAAAGTTTTGGAAAATTTTCAAATGATTTCCTCAAACTTCGGAATGGAATGTACAAGATTTTAAAGCAAATTTTTTAACTTTACAAGATGACAAAATGTTACAAAAAATGTGAGTAATTTTAAGATACATTTAGAAGTTTCAAAAAGATACAAAAATAATTAAAAAATTGAAATTATTTCAAATAATTTAAAACAAAATGCAGACATTTGAATCCTTTTGGATGAATTAAAATTTTTCGGATTAAAAAGTAAGATCTTTTTTAGTTGATATATCAAACATTACATTTTTCGTTGAGAATTCATCTTTTTTGGTTGAAATTTAAACTACTTGTCTGAAAGTTGAACTGCTTTCTTGAACATTAATTTTTTTTTTGAAGATTCATTATTTTAATTGAAAATTTATCTCATTTGGAAAAAAATTCTATCTTTATTGGTTCGGTATGCAACTGGTTAGATTGAAAATAAAAATCTTTTTTTCTAGAAATATCAAAGCTATTACATTTATCGTTAAAAAATCATCTGTCTTTGGTTAAAAGTTTAACTATTTGACTGAAAATGAACTTTTTCGTTGAAAATGTGATTTGACATTTTAAATTTTTAAAAATCTTTTTGAATTTTCTCAAGAATCTTAGGAAAAACAATTACCTGTATGTGTTAAGTTTATCCAGAGGCGGTGGAGGATCACACTGTTGATACGTTTCCAGCATCGCAGTAGGCATCGTTTCCCTGGAGACTACTTGCTGATCAAACACCACCGAACTCTTGAACGCCTTCCTCATGTGAATATCTTGCAACGAAACTGCAAAAAATAAAAAAGAATTAAAAAGCGCACAAAGGGTAACCAATTCAGGATAAATTCATAAGACTTCAAAACAATTCAAGTTAAATTCAAAAGAATTCAAACGAATTGGAAACAAAATTTTTAAATACAAAAATTCTATTGATTTCCGTAAAATTAGAACGAATTTAGAGGAATTTGAGGTAACAAGAAGAATTTGATGAAATTTATAAAAATTCAAGGTGAATTTTAAAGAACTTCACATGAATTGAAAACAATGTAAAAACATGAAAAAAAATTGCATTTAATTCAGTAACTATGAAATGAGCATACAAAAATCCAAAAGAATTTGATGAAATGCTTAAGAATCTATTTATTTATTCACAATCTTAAGCCCTGCAGTTCAGGACCATTTACAGGGCTACATATGTACAAAAATATAGTTTTATTTTAAGCGTATATTATGTCGATCCAATCGGTCTTAGGTTCCAAATACATATTATTTACCTTTTTGCGTAAAAAATAACAGTGATACGTTGAATGGATCAATATCAATAGTATTTGCATACATTATATTTACATTGTTACATAAATAATAGAGAGGCGTTCTCAATTCTAAAATCCAAAGACCAATCATTAAATCTGCTCAGTGATCGACCAAATAGTTAGATCCCGGAGGTAAATAGTATCCATCCTCTTTGTAGGCTATAGATTTCAAAAATCATTTTTGAAATTTTTCTATATTCTTCTTGTGCTTTACATATATTGGAGATCAAACTATTGATGCACATTCTAGTTTTGGTCGAACTAGTGAGTTAAATAGTACATATTTTTATTAGAGTTACTGAGTTAAAATTTCTACATGTTCGCATAAAAAATCCTAAGGTTTGATGCGCACTTTTTACTAACCCGTTTAACTGGTCTTCAAAAGTTAGTCTTACATCAAAAATTAGTCCAAGATCATCAACGATGGTATTATCGGATTTCCTTCTCGAAGAAAAGATATTATGCTGTATTTATATATATCAAGATCAAGTAAGTTATCTTTACACCAGTTATAAAACTTCTTTACATTATTACTCAACGCACAACAAACTTCAAGTCCCGATATTGGCAGAAAAATCTTGGTATCGACTCCAGAAAGTAACTTATCTGGTAGACCTACACTGTTAAAAATGTTTGTGA
>JAUELO010000353.1:573238-583354 GCA_032357855.1 Amphibolips quercusostensackenii
TACGGTTTATCTAGTCATAATTGTTTATAATTATAAAATAAAAATGTATGAAATGTAATTCTAATTGCAAACACGTTGGACAATATTTTGTGAAAAGTAAGCGCCAGTAATGTAGGTATTTGCTTATTTGTTGCAAATTTTTCCTGCAAAAATTGTTACTAAATTTCGAAGTCTGCTGTAGGCGCTTAGTTTTTACAAAATATCGTCTACATACAATGAGATATCGAGTTTTAAGTTTTGAGACGAAAACAGAAGGTACTCAATAATTTTATCTGGTCCAACGTGTTTTCATTTAGAATTACATTTCGTACATTTTTATTTCATAATTATAAACAATTATGACTAGATAAACCGTCTATAGTACCTTTTATTCAATTCCCCCAACTTTTGACTCGATATCTCATTTCGTGTAGACATGAGCTTGTTTTTTAAACAAAGTCAGTAATGTAGGCAAAACAATTTTAAATTACAAAAATTTTAAACCGTACCACTGTAGTAGTTTAATTGTAGCAGTTTTCAACAATTAAAAATGCAAATATTTTGATCAAGTCTGGAAATCAACTATGAATCGTACGTGTAATTTGCAGACCAAATGGAAAAGCCATTTTGTCTGATTGTTTGTATAAATAATCTACATATCATAAAGACGAAGGTGACGGGTCTTTTGTTTCAAAAAAATTCTATTTTTATGTAATGATTAAAAGAAAAGAAATTCGACTGGACAGCATAGTTATAGTAATGTGTTCTACTTTTTAGTGAAGCATGGAGCAGGTAAGGGAGTTCTCTAGTTCGGAATTGCGTTTGAGCGCCCCTAGCGAGAAAAGAAAAAACTACCATCTGTTATGACTCAAGTCTGCAGGTAATGAAACGTCCACTATTACCAGCGCTGTTTCATTCAAGGGCGAACACACCGTATACGAAAAGTGAGGACTCCTACCCAAATAAGTGGCTGAATTTCCAAAAGGTTGGCTGGGTGAAAGTGGCGGAGGTGTATAATATCATGAAATGCAGATTCTAAGTTAAATAAAAGTGTAAACAATATAATAGCACAATTAAATGTAAAGAAAAACAGTTTCTTATAAGCAATTTGCCCCCGGATTTTATGCATACAATTTTCACGCCGAGTGAGTGTAATTGTACAATTTTCGGCAAACTTACTCCGAAAGTAGAACCTTGTACATTAAATGAGAACCCTGGCGGACCCACTGAACGCAAGCGTTACGCTACAGCGTAACCATAAAGTAATCCTAAAGTAACGTTAAAGTAATTTCGCATTATAATTAATAAAAAAGAAAAAATAAATATCTAAATTGTTGCAATTATAATTGTACACTAAAATTAACCTTAGAAGGCAATGACGTAATTGCTAAGATTTCTACGGGAAAGCAGAACCTAATAGGAACCTTTAAGGGATATTTTCGAAGCAGAGTTTTGAATTGTAAATCTATATATTCAATTCCGACTTCCTATTGAAATGTCTAATAAAACCTCTTTGAGAAGCAATTTTGAACTTGTACCATTTTCTTTAAACCAGAACATAATGTGTACCTATTAGAGCCACTTTGAGGGCATCAATTTGAGTTTAATTCCGATTTGTCATTAATATCACTAATAAAACCGCTAAAAGACGCAACTTTCAACTTGAGCCATTTGCGAGAAAGCAGAAGCCAATAGGTTCCTGTTAGCGCCACTTTGAAAGCATAACCTTAAGTTTTAAGCCGATTAATTCAATCATTATTTGCCATTAAAATGCCTAATAGAACCTCTTTGAGAGGCAATTTTCAACTTGTGCATTTCGCGGGAAAGCAGAACCTTATAGATGCCTACTAGAGCTACAGTAAAGGCATAAATTTTACTTTTAATCCGATTAATTTAATTCCAATTTTTCATTAAAATACCTAGTAGAACCTTTTTGACAAGCAATTTTGAACTTGTGCTATTCGCGGGAAAGCAGAATCTAATAGGTGCCTTTTGAAGCCACTTTGAAGGCAAAACTTTGAGTTTAAATCCGATTAATTCAATCCCGATTTGCCATTGAAATGCCTAATAGAATCTCTTAGAGAAGCGATTTTGAACTTGTGCCATTTGCGAGAAAGCAGAACATAATATTTGCCTATTAAAGCCATTTTGAAGGCATCACTTTGAGTTTTAATCCGACTAATTTTATTTGAATTTTCAATAAAATGCCTAATAGAACTGCTTAGAACAGCAATTTTGAACTCGTGCACAGAAAAAAAGTCTTGATTCAATCTCAAAAGTGGGCTTGTTTTAAGGTGTAATATAAAGAAGACCAGTTTCGTTAAAAACTAACCTACGATTAAACCCTTAAAACCCGCCGCATATTAAACTAGAAGTTAGCCCTATTATAGACTAAAAATTAGTGACAAGCCTAAATGAGAGCTTGAATGAAGCTGCTGCACGGACTAGAAGTTAGCCGCTATCCAGCATCTAGGCTTGAATAAAGCTTTTATATGGACTAAAATTTATTCGATAGCCAAAAAAGGGCTTAAATTAAGCCACTTTTTAAATTTAAAAGCAGTCCCCCAATCTGACCTAAATTACACGTAGATAATGATTACAATAAAAAGTGTCCGATTTTATTATTATTATTTAAAAAAAAGTTTATTTTAAAATATACATAGCCATGTACAAAAACTTTGTATCTTGGAGATTAATCTGAAAATGAAACACCTATAAAAGCTTCGATTTCTGCTATAATCTAAAGTAAATTAATCACTAAATAAACGAGAAAGTTTGAAACGTCTTAGCTGCTTTCGAATCGAGTTGGGTATACATAAGTTACTTAAAGAAATTAAGTCTAGAATTTAATGCTTACATGTATTATAAAAAGCACAATAAGTTTAAAAAAATTCTAATCGTTCTAGAATATTTAAAATGCTTTTGTACTTATAATACTGTTCAACTTTCTTCTGGAGTAATACCGCAGAAATAAATGTGAATGCAACTCTTGCATCAAGCGCATATTCGATATAAAAGATCCAATAAAGGGCATACATGTGTAGTAAGGCCTCTATTGCTGTGCCAGAAAACACCACTTCGCCGTCTACAAAAAGATTGAAGGTTCAATTTCGCATCTCGTTAGTATCTATGGCGATAATATAACAAATGTCATCTGATCTTGTGTTAATGCATCTGTATCAGTCAAATCTGGCGCAAACTGAGTCATCAACTTTGGTATCCCAGTAATCCAGTTTTCTTTCATTTTTACCTTAGAAAGTCCTATTTCGCATTCGAATTCCCACTTAACTGAAAAAAGGGGAAATAGGATTTTGAACCAGTATGTACTATAAGTACACAGTTGAAACCAGGCTTATTTTGATCAAGATATTTGCCCTTGATAGAGACGCTGCAAAATCTGTCCAGAAGGTTTTCAAATTGAGAATTTTCAAAAAATCTCCAATGATTTTCAACTAGATAGTTGATCTTTTAAGCAAAAGAAAGAAATTTTCAATAAACTAAATGAATTGTTCATGAAATAGTTGAATTATCAACCAAATGGACGAATTGTCAAACAAAAAGATTACATTTCAACCAGAAACAGTTGCACTTTTAACCAAATAGCTAAGTTTGCATGTCAAAAAATATATATATTTTTAGAAGATAGTTGAATTTTTAACCAAAAAGTTGAATTTTTAACAAAAAAGTTCCTTTTTAGCCAAGAAAGACGATTTCTTTATTAGAAAGTATGATTTGAACTAAAAGAGATTTTAATTTTAAATCAGAAACAGTTCAGTTCATTCAAAGAAGATAGGTTTTCAACCAAATAGTTCAATTTTCAAATAAAGAGATGAGTCTTACCCCCGAAAAATTAATTTTTGACGAAATGGTTCAAAGTTTAACCAAGTGGTTGAAAAATGTAATTGTTGATATTTGAACCAAAAAATATTGTAATTTAATAAAAAACAGTTGAATTCTACGAAAAAATGCCGAATTTTTAGCAAAACAATTGATTTCTTAACCAAAAAAAAAAACGAATTTTCAACAGAATAATTACATTTTTAATAGCCCCGTTGTACTCTAGAATGAAAGTGATGGAAATGTTGACTAAGGCCGAGGGCGGCGCTGGCTGTACTTTTAGGCCGAAAATTATTCAAATGCATGAGGAAAGTTTCATTAATGTACAATTTTTTGCTTTTTTAATCATAAAAAAGGACTTTTTAATTTTTTTTTGCTTTAAGATTAAATTTTAAAGCTTTTAGACTGAAAAATTTATCAAGGTTTTTTTGTGTACGCGAATAATGGGGTATAAGTGTCTTGTTTTTGAATGAACTTCTGGTTACGCGAATTGACCTAAGAAAGTGCAAGTTTATACTATACTAAATGACAAGAAAATAATACAGATCTGACAAAGAGCTATTTTGAGAGCTAATTTTTAATTGAAAACATGTAATTTCTGCAGAGCATTTTGATTGTGAGGATATTCTTACGGAGCATCCGATATTTGGAAAAGATGGATCTGATATTGGAACGGTACATATTTTTATCTAAATTATTTTTCGACTTTTCTAATTAATATCAATATTATATTAATATTAATATTGATAAAAAAATGTTGTATATAAGAAAATTTTTTTATTTCAGTGAGGTATATATAGTACAAATTTTAACGAAAATATGCAATTAAACATTGTTTCAACTCAAACTATTTGTAACATGAATTTTCAATCAATATTAATAAAACAATTGATTAAAGCTGTTATAAAGAAATTTGAAAACATTTGAAATTTATCAGAATTATTTTAAAAGATCGTAATATGTGCAATTAAACTGTTTTTACGCAAATTATTGGTAACAGAAATTTTCAATAATATTAGTAAAACAATTTATTAAAGTTTTTATCAAAAAAATTTGAAAACAGATTAAATTTATTGCAATTGTTTTTAAAGATATTATTCGCAAAAACACTTTTTTGTTCTACAACTTTATAAATATTTTTTTATTCTTTAAATCCTGTTCATTATAATGTAAAGCGTTAGAAACATTCGACATATTTGTAAGAATAGATATTTTTTATAACATAATTAATTTTTATAAATGTCTCATAACAAAACAAAGTAAATTATTTTCTAGCTTTAAAAGAAATACAATTTGTATAATTTGGTTCAATTAAGCGTTTATTTCAATTTTAATAAACATTATAAATGTCAATAAAAATAAAAGTAAATTAAAGCTCACTATTTTACAGTTTAAAATATTTACATATGTCAATGCTAAATAATTAATGTTCACTTTATAGAACTAATATTTGTACTCTGCGAAAAGTATATTCGTATTTAATCATCAAAATAATGCTTTTTTTACTTCTCATCAGTACTTACTAATTTATTGGATATTTAGTATGCTAGGCAATATTTTTCCGATATAAATATATGCAAAAAACGTATTTTAATAATTAAAATAAATTAAATTTGTATTTACTCCATGCATTTGACTAATTGTCGACCTAAAAGTACAGCCAGCGCCGCCACTCGCGGCCTTGGTCAAATCTCATGACACATTTATTCTACAGGCCTTTAGACTTTAGAGGAGAGCCATCCCCCTGCACTGAAGAATTTCATGACTGAAGTGGGAGCTGAAATGTACAAAACGTAATACGAAAGAGAGAAGCAATGACCATAAAAACAAATGATTTTAGCATCACACGATAAGATTGTTATTTTCTTCACTGAAATAGGTATTTTTCCTCTCTTATTTCCAGACTTGACATCCCAAAATGCTTTCAGAACTGGGAAATAGGTTGATTTTTCACGAAAATATGAGCATAATAGGGGAATGAATTTATTAAAATAAAATAATGTGTAGGTACCACATTCCTAAGATTTAAGTCGAAATGATTGTATTTTTTACAAAATAGTTGATTTTCCAACAGAAAAAAAGATTAATTTTCCACCAAAAAAGCTTATTGTTAATCAAGACAGATTTTTCAGTCAAGAAAGAAAAAAAACACCCAATTGTTGACTTTTCAAACCAAACTAATGAATTTTCTACAAAACAGCTGAATTTTCAACAAAAAGTGCATTTTCAGCCAAATAGTTAAATTTTCAATACAAAATAAAGAATTTTCTGCAAAATAAATGAATTTCCATCCAAAAACATTAATTTTCAACAAAAAAGGTAATTTTAAACGAAATAGTTTAATCCTCAACCCAGAGATGGCAGAAAACACGAATTTTTAAACCAATAATTTAATTTTAAACTAGAAAGGTACTATTTTCAACAAAAAATAGAATAGTTGGATTTTCACTTAAAAAAATTAACTTTCAACCACAAAAATTAATTTTAAATAGTCGAATTTCAACTAAAAAAGATATGTTTTCAGGTAGTTGAATTTTGAACCCAAAATATAACAGTAAAAAAATAATTTTCAACCAAATATTTAAATTTTCAAATCAAAAAGATGAATTTTTACAAAAACAGTTGTAATTTCAACTTAAAAGGATGCATGCTTAACAAAATTTTTGAAATTTCAACAAAAAAATGAAATTTTCAACCAAAATAAAAAATTTTTAATTGAAAAAGATTGAATTGCTACCAAAGAGGTTAATTATTCTTCAACCAAACAGTTGCATTTTTAAGCAAAAAAGATTATTTCTCAAACCAAAAAGACAAATTTTCAACTAAAAAGATTTTTCAGTCAAGAAAAACAAAAATTTCAACCAAGTTGTGAAATTTTCAAGACAAAAAGGAGATTTTTTCCACAAAAAAGTTGAATTTCAAACACAAAAATATGGATTTCCAAAAAAAGTTAATTTAAAAAAAAATAGTTGAATTTTGAACCAAAATAGATGATCTTTTAACAAAATAGTTGAATTTTCAGCAAAATAAATACAATACTACAAGGGATAAATTCTGAACCAAAAACATAATGGTAGACTTTTCAATTAAAAAGAATGAGCTTTTAACCAAAAAATGGTTGGGTTTTCTTATTGAATCCTAATAATTAAGTTCGAATTTGTGCGAAAAAAACTAGAAAAAGGGTCAGTTTTTTTTAAACAGGGGAAACCAGAGGAATTATTTTAGAAAGAGGGAAACGAGAGGAATAGTGGTAATAGTTTGAAGTCTGCATAATGTCCCATTTTTGAGGAAATCGTATTTCGTCAATTTGTAAATGGGTGATTCTCCGTATAGCACAAAATTCATTGTCCCTAGTATTTAAAAAAATGAGATTCACTCACAGACATAAATATAATTTAAAAGAGTAATTTTTATGACTATTAATAACGACCACTAATCCCTGTTGTTTTCAATCCGATTATATTTTTTCTTTAAAATAAACTGGAAATAATGAAAGTCATTGACTGTACTGTCCATGGTGCCATTTCCTAATAAAAGTTACTTTTCTAATAAAACCATACATAAAATATAATTATTGTTGACGTCATCATATTTTCCAATTACGTATCTTCAAGAAAATAAAAACCTTGATCCTAAAAAAAATTCAATCTCTTTTTTTCATGTGTTAAATATTGTCCACAGATTTGTGCGTTAATGACTGTAAAATCTGTAAAAAGTAGATATTTTCTAAAATGGTGTATTTAAGAACTGCTAACACATTAGGATTGATAAATATGAATTTCATGTGTTGTTCAGCCTGCAAATCAACTGATCTAATGCTGCAATTTCACTTTATTAATACATGCCAAGCAGCAAATTTGAACAAGGCATCAAATAATTGTCATTGATTGAACTGGCAATATTTACAATAAATCCTTTAATAAATTACGTAAAACACTAAATAGCATGTGACGGTGTTAAACTAGCGGATACTAATTAGGAAATATCAGTAATTTTTAAAGTGATTTTTTTATGTATTTATAAAATTGATATTAATTTTTGCATTATCGACTGGACATGTTTTTTCGCTCTTTAGTTTAATGGATTTTTGTCGTAATTAGGGCCTGCTGCTTAATTGTGTTTTACTGTTTATAGACAATAACAACAGTTCAATGAGTATTTACATGTATTAATTACATTATTTATTTAAAAAAATTAGATTACAAAGTGGTTTTAGCCGAGGTTTTGAATTTAATATAATCTCACAGGCAAATGTCTTACCAGTGAGCCCGGAAAACTTTACAAACCCATGAAATATGGTGCCAAACCAGTGGTTTAAAAAGCGTCAAAATTCAGCCGAGCATTTGTCAAATTGTTTTAAAAATGTCAAATGATTGCAAAATTTCCCGGCTCATTACAGATCTGGATTTCTTGACCTTTTAATATAATTAATACGATACGTTTGATCTTATATCGCGAAAAAATTTGTTCTAAAATGCCGATGCTCTAATTTGCGATATGCGGAAAATCACCCACATACGAACTACGTAGTTTCATCCGGGACAAATAGCACGTCAAAACATAATTCAAAGATAAAGATAGTTATACAAAGATGTGCACAACTTGAGTGTAAATGGCTCTCTCACCGTACTTCTCATATCTCAAACATTGAATGGCGATTTCTAGCACGTGTTTTCTTATGCAACTCATTCTGTCCACATAGTGGTTCTCAATTCTTGGATCACAAATAATATAAATTATTTGATGGAAATTGCGACGGTCAAAGAAATTGTTCTCTTTTTACAATACACTACTAAAATTCAATTAAATGAACATTGTATAGGGCATTGCATACCGTAAGAGGGGCTAAACTGTGCATATGCGTGAAAAGCGACAAACCCTTAATTCTTGTATTTAAAACGCGATATTGATTCTTCTAGGATTTTTAATTAAAGTTTTACAATTGCTAGTTGCAAGGCTCTATATTTCATTCCTAAAAGAAGCAAATATCGCATTCAGAAATGTAGAATTAAGGGCGCGCCGCTTTCCCCTACATGCGCCAAATAGCCACAGTTTACGGTACTAGTTTTTTGATATTCGTAGAAAAATAATAACACCATCGTTAATAATTCCGTTTTGTTTAGTTGGTTGCAACTAATGAATATTATCCTTATCTTATTTTCCAGTTTCAAACAAAACATGCAAAGCGAATGCACCTCACGTGCATAGTGATATATGGCACCAGTGTTCACTGTTCAATTCATGAATTTCTATTGCGAGAACACATGTCACATAGCAGTTATTTGAAAACATATTTCTCTTACATAAACTCTTTTTATGCAATTATTTTACACAAATTGATTTTCTTGAGTATTTGTTTTTTAAAAACAGTTTTTCAAGAACATACTTCTTTTCAAGCCTTCTTGTGCAATTGTGTTGCACTATTTTACTTTTTTAAGAATATGTTTTTTTGAAAATGTACTTTCAAATAGTTTTTTTTTTTATTCTAATGATTCATTCATTTACAGACAAAGTTGTCTTGAAACCTGGTTTGAATAATGTTTGCTGCAAAAAGTTTCTTTTTAAGACAAATCAAATTTCTTTTAACCTTACATTTAGAGGAAATTTCATATGTTATCAAGAAACATCCTTACGACACAAGAGGAAATTTCTCTGAGTGTTCTTAAAACTTGTAATTTTTTTTAACTTGTTTTTTCCGTATTTATGAGAAATAATTTCTAGCTCTGCTCAGAAAATAAAAATTGCAACAAAAAAAACAACATTTTTAATCGCTAGGTAGAAATAACTGTTCAGTAGAATATTAGCAATATAATGTAATGAACTAAACCACCTTGGGAGATGTAAGTGAAGAATTTATTATTGTATTACATACAACTTCAGATTTCCCGGACGCATGTCCATTCGAGCGTGCCAAGTCTCGTTTTTTACCCTCGAACTCACAGAGTGTAATAAAGCGTTTCTTACGCGGAATTCCGCACTACTGCGAAATTCACGGAAATCAACGTACATTTCACTTATTTGCAGGGCAATAAAAAAATCAGAAGATTGTCAAACTTCACAGTCCAAAATACTGTTAAACTTTATTTCACAGAACACAAAATGTAATAAAATTGTACCGTAAATTACGAAAATCGCCTAGTCCATAATTCAGTTAGCTCCTTATACAGGTCATGGAAATCAACCCAGAAAAGTCGAACAGGTACGATTGGGTTCAATTATCTTAAAACTCCAAGGAAACGCTAAAACTCCAAGGAAACGTAAGTAAATCGACACTGATATTACAAAAAATAAATAATAAAA
>JAUELO010000353.1:622409-634500 GCA_032357855.1 Amphibolips quercusostensackenii
ACAGCAGTCAAAAGGCTACAAAGTATATCTTAACATTTTAAATATTTAAAAAGATTTCAAGATGTTTCAAAAGGTTTTAGATGATTTCAAAACAGTTCACAAAAATTCCAAATAATTCAATGATTTCAACGAATACAAGAGATTTTACAAATAGAGATATAAAAACGATATCACAAATATTTCAAAAGTTTTCCAAAATTTTTGAACATTTTATAAAGATTTCAAGGATTTTAAAGCTTCAAAAAAGGCATATACATCAGATTTTGAAGATTTCACAAGCCACTTCGAACACTTTACAAATATTTTAAAACCTTCAACAGATTCCAAGGATTTTAAAGATTTTAAAAAGGGTAGAATGAACCGTATTTCTAAGATATCTAAACGTTTGAAAAATTTTATAAGACTTGAAAATTTTTAGGAGATATCAAATGATTTCAAAAAAGTTTCAAAGATTTTGTAAAAAATTCAAAAAGATTCCAAAATAATACAAGAATTTCAAAGATTTCAACAAGATCCTCGAAGGACTTCAAAAATATTTCAAATATTCCAATGATTTCAATCGAACACAAAAGATTTCCGAAAGATTTCACAAATATTTTCAAGATTTCGTAATGATTTCAAACGAACAGAAAAGATTTCACGAACAAAAGTTAAAGAAAGATTTTTAAAAATCCCAAAAATTTCATAAAGATTTCAATAAATTTCACAAAGTTTTCATAGATTTTAAAGCTTTCAACAAGTACAACAGATTTCATAGATTTTGAAACATTTCAAATATTTCATATGATATCAATTTTTTAAAAAGATTTCAAAGGATTTAACAAAGATTTTCAATATTCCAGTGATTTTAAACGACTACAACAAATTTTAGAGAGATTTCATAAGTATTTCAAAGAATTCATAAGGATTTCAAAAGATTTTTAGAATTTCAAAGATTCAAAACATTTTAAAGATTTGAAACGATTTCAAAAGGTTTCAACCAAATTCAAAAGATTTCAAAAGATTTGAATGATTTCGAACGAAAAAAATAGATTTCACAGACAAAGATTAAAGAAATATTTTTAAAATTTGTTAAAAATTTACAAAAGAAAATTCGTATATTTGGGTTGAAAATTCCACTTTTGTTCAAAACTTAATTCTTTTTTTGATAATTAAACTATTCGGTTGAAAATTTAATTACTTTATTCAAAAATCATTCTTTTGAATTGAAAATTAACTTTCTTGTTGAAAATTTAACTGTTTTGCAGGAAATTCGTCTTTTTGGGTTAAAAAATCTTTCTTAGTTAAAAATTTATTAACTTAACTAGGAAATTCAACAATTTGGTTCAAAAATTAGTTTTTGTGCTTAAAATTTACATCTTTGGATTGAAAATTCGACTGTTTTTCCAAAAATTTGCCTTAGCTTGAAAATTCAGTAATTTGGTTAAAACTTATTTTCTTTCTTACTGAAAAGTGTTTCTTAGTTGGAAATTTCTCTTTTTTTGCAAAAAAGTCAACTATTTGATGAAAATTATTGAAAATTCATAATTTTAGGTTAAAAATTTTGTTTCTCTAGAAAATTTGCCTTTTAGCTTAAAAATTCAATACTTTGATTGGAATTCGTTTACTTTCTTTACTGAAAAATCTTGCTTAGTTGAAAACAATTTGAGAAATTCGCTTAAATTTGGTTGAATTTTCCCTGAATGTGTGTTACTCTTGTTTTACCTAATTAAATAGAAATTTTTTTATTTTTTAAATCTTATTCAATTCACTCTAATTTTTATGGATTTCATAAAAATGTCTAAAATTCGCTTTAAATTCTCTTAAATTTACTGTAATTTTACTGAAATCAATGGAATATTTGGGATTTTTTCAATTTATATGAATTTATTTATTATTTACCTTTAATTTGTATTAATTTATATAGAATTTTTTGAAATTGTCTTAACCTTCTTGAATGTGTTTGAATTCGTCCTGAATTCTTTCGACTATACTGAAATTCTTCTAAATCTGCTCATCTTTAAAATTTATCTTGAAATCTTAGACATTTTATCAAATTCTTTTGAATTTTCTTGATTTTTCCTTAATTCGCAGAAAATTTAATGAATTAAATAAGTTTTAAAAATATTTTTAAATTGTTTTCAGTTCACTTGATTTTTCTTTAAAATTTTCCTCGATTTTTTCATAAATTTTACCGCATTATTCTGATTTTGACAATTCTTCTAACTGCACTCGAATTTTATTTAAACCCTTATATTTTAAAGAAAAAAAAAAGATTTAATTTACTTAAATTTTGTTAAATTCGCCTATAATGCTGTCCACTTTTGTTTTACTTAATTCAATAGAAATTTTTGGATTATTTAAATTCTGTTCAATTCACTTAAATTCTTATAGATTTTATCAAAATCTCTTGAATTCACTTAATATTTTGGATTTTTTCAATTTATATAAATTCATTTAGAAGTCGCCTTAAATTCTTGCTAATTTAAATAGAAATCTTTAGAATTATTTTAAATTTTGTTGAATTTAGCCTGAATTCTTTTGAATTTACTGCAATTCTTCTAAATCTATTCAGTTCATTGGAAATTCTAATTTTCTTAAATTCACCATAAAGTATTTTAAATTCGCCTTGAATTCTGAAAATTTTATCAAATTCTCTTGAATTCCGTTGATTTTTTCTTAATTCACTCAAAATTTAATGAGTTTAACGATTTTTAATAATATTTTGGAATTGTTTTCAATTCACTTGAATTTTATAAAAATTTACCGCGCTTTTTTATGGATTTCACCAAATTATTCTTATTATTTTTTTTAATTTCTCTAAATTCGATCGAACTTTATTTAAACCATTGATCTTTTTTAAAGAAAAAAAAATTTAATTCACTTAAATTTGGTTGAATTCGTCTAGATTTCTGTCCATTTTTATTTCACTCGATTAAATAGAAATGTTTTGATTATTTAAGTTTTGTTCAATTCACTTAAATTCTTATAGATTTCTTAAAAACCTCTTGAATTCGCTTAATATTTTGGATTTTTTTCAATTTATATAAATTCATTTAGAATTCACCCTAATATTCTTACTAATTAAAAAATTTAAAAATTCAAAATTTAAAAAATTTTAAAATTTCAATAGGATTCTTTGGAATTATCTTGAATTTTGTTGAATGCACCCTGGATTCTTTTGAATTCACTGCAATTCTTCTAAATCTACTTAATTTATTGGATTAAAAAATTTTTTTTTTTTTAATTAACGATGAAGTATTTTAAATTCACCTTGAGTTTTAAGACATTTCATCAAATTTTTGCGAATTCCCTTGATTTTTCCTCCATTCACTCAAAATTTAATGAATTCAATAAATTTAAAAATATATTTTTGAATTGCTTTTAATTCACTTGAATTTTTTTTGATTCATCCTGAATCTTTTTTAATTCTCCTTGAAGTTTTATGAATTTTGTCAAATTAATCTAATTTATTTTAAATTTAGTCAATTTTTATTTAATTCATAGGTCTTTTTTAAACATTTTTTTTAATTCTCTTAAATTTTGTTGAATTTGATCTGAAGTCTGTTCACTCTTATTTTACTCAATCAAATGGACATTTTTTGATTATTCAAATTTTGTTTAATTCACTGAAATTATTATGGATTTTATTAAAATCTCTTTAATTCACTTAATATTTTGGATTTTTTCAATTTATATAAATTCATTCAGAAATAGAATTCTTTAGAATCATCTTAAATTTTGTTTAATTCAGCCTGAATTCTTTTGAATTTACTACAGTTCTTCTAAATCTACTCAGTTCATGGATTACAAAATTTTTTTTTAATTCACCATAAAGTATTTTCAATTCACCTTGAATTCTGAGAAATTTTATCAAATTCTTTTGAATTCCCTTGATTTTTTCTCAATTCACTCAAAATTTAATTAACTCAACGATTTTTAATAATATTTTGGAATAGTTTTCAATTCACTTGAATTTTATAAAAATTTACCGCGTTTTTTTTATGAATTTGACCGAATTATTCTTTTTTTTTTTAATTTCTCTAAATTCGATCAAATTTTATTTAAGCCCTTGGTCTTTTTTTAAGGAAAAAAAAATTCACTTAAATTTGGTTTAATTTTCGTAGAATTCTGTTCACTTTTATTTTACTCAATTCAATAGAACTTTTTTGATTAATTGAATTTTGTTCAATTCACTCAAGTTCTCATGGATTTCATCAAAATCTCTTGAATTCGTTTAATATTTTGAATTTTTTTAAATTTATATAAATTCATTTAGAATTCACCCTAATATTCTTACTAATTAAAAAATTTTAAATGTAAAAAATTAAAAAATTTTAAAATTTAAATAGAATTCTTTGGAATTATCTTGAATTTTGTTTAATTCACCGTGAATTCTTTTGAATTCACTGCAATTCTTTTGAATCTACTCGATTCATTGGATTAAAAAATTTTATTTTTTAAGTAACTATGAAGTATTTTCAATTCACCTT
The DNA here is from genome assembly GCA_032357855.1 of Amphibolips quercusostensackenii. NCBI lineage: Eukaryota > Metazoa > Arthropoda > Insecta > Hymenoptera > Cynipidae > Amphibolips > Amphibolips quercusostensackenii. The sequence continues at coordinate 626,882 of JAUELO010000353.1, forward strand.
GAATTTTGAGACATTTCATCAAATTCTTTTGAATTCCCTTGATTTTTCTTTCATTCACTCAAAATTTAATGAATTCAATCAATTAAAAAAAATATTTTTAAATTGCTTTTAATTCACTTGAAATTTTTCAATTCATTTGAATTTTTTCTTAATTCATCCTGAATCTTTTTTTAATTATCCTTGAATTTTTATGAATTTTGCCAAATTAATGTAATTTATTTTAAATTCAGTTGAGATTTATTTAATTTATGGGTCTTTTTAAAATATTTTTTTTAATTTTTTTAAATTTTGTTGAATTCAATCTGAAGTCTGTTCACTCTTATTTTACTCAATTCAATTGCCATTTTTTGACTTTTTAAATTTGGAATTTTTTTGAATTTACTTGGAATTCGTTTGAACTTTACTTGAATGGTTTTGAAGTCATTCTGAATTCTTATCAATTTAACCTGAATTCGTTAAAATTCACGTGTAATTCTAAAAAATTTTATCAATGTCGTTTGAATTCTTTTATTTCCAAAGTCAGGTATCACTTTTCCATTGAATGTATCGTATAGTTCGTGTGATTTGTATTTCATATACGTCAAGAGAATATTTTTGCATTTTGTTTATTATTTTTAATTGAATATTAAAATTAGGTTCCAGTTAAACAAAAATATTTGTTTTTTGAAGCGACGGAAATTTTTTTTTAAAACACTCTGAGTTTAACTTAAAATGAACTAGAAGAAAATTTTTATCTAAAATTACCAAACAACTCTGTTTGAAACAATATTAGTTACTTTTTTGGATTAAATAGGTAACTTTTTCAATTTTTCAAATAACAGGGTGTCTGCTCACCTAGAAAACCTGGAAAACCTGGAAAACCTGGAATTGTCAGGGAATTTTTATATACATGGGAAAACCTGTAAATATCAGAGATTTTTTTTAGTGTCAGGGAATCTTTCGAGGATATGCTTAAGTTTTTTTAATTCGTAATATAAAATGAAATAGCAATTTAAATTGATATTTTGAGGTCGAGAATTAAACTGTTTTGAAGAAAATTTGTCTTTTTGATTTCAAAATGCAACAATTTGGTTGGAAATTCAACTATTTTGGTAGGAAATTCAACTGTTTGGTTGAAAATAAAATTTTTTGTTAAAAACTAAATTTTTGGGTTGAAAATTCTAATGTTTTGTAGAAAGTGCATCTCTTTAGTTTGAAAACCAAGCAATTTGTTTTAGATTTTTCTCTTTCTTACTTAAAAATACTTACTTGGTACAAAATTGATCTCTTTTGGTAAAAATTCGTCTGTAATTTGAAAATTTTTTTTAATGTACTTTTATGGCACCGTAGAAAAGTATCTAATAAATACCATCTAACATGAAGGATCTTTGATATTTTTTAGTACAAGTTTCATCTTTTTCGGTTGAAAACGCAACGGTTTGGTTAAAAATTTATCTGTTTAGGATGAGAATTCAACTATATTATTGAAAACTCATCTTTTTGGTTGAAGATTCGTAATTTTAGTTGAAAATTTATTGCTTTCATTGGAAATTGAACCAATTTGATGAAAATTCGTCTTTTCTTCTCATAAAAATTAATTTTTTAGCTGAAAATTTAACTATTCTATTTTTTGGTTGAAAATTTATATTTATAATTGAAAATTTAAATGTTTGCTTGAAAATTCGTGTGTTTTGTTAGAAATTCATACTTCTGCTTAAAAATTTAACAGTTTGATTGAAGTGTTTTCTCTTTTTTAAATGAAAAATCTTTTTCAGTTAAATATTCGTATTTTTTGGTTGAATTAAACTTTTTTTAATTTAAAATTAAGATCTTTTTTGGTTGAAATATCAACTATTAGATTTGTCGTTGAGAATTTGCCTTTTTCGATTTAAAATTTAACTACTTGTTTGAAAGTTGAACTCATTTTCAAAAATTACTCTTTTTTTGTAAAAATTCATCATTTTAATTGAAAATTCTTTTCTTTGGTTGAAAATTTATCTATTTTTTTTAATTTGTTTTTTATAGTGGGTTAAAAATAAATTTTTTGGACTAAAAATTTGATTATTTCAGTTGAAACTTCAACTGTTTTGTTGAAAACTTGTTTTTTTGGGTTGAAAATTAATTTTTCTAATTTTTAATCTAACTATTCAATGTTTGGTTGAGAATTCATCTTCATTAGATCAATCTTTATACATTTTGTTTAAAATTTAACTGTTTCTGTTAAGATTCATTATATTATTTGAAAAATTTATTTATTTGAATAAAAATTCTTTTTTATCTTGGTCGATAATTAACCTTTCAAACTGAAAATTTAACTGAATTTGAAGTATAGGAAAATAAAATAAAAATTTGTTTTAGTTATTCCAATTCGTGGACTTCTTGAACAAATTAAAGAAATTATTAATTATTTTATTACTATTATTTATTCTAAACCTTTCTGAATTAAACATATTAATTGAATCCCTAGAAACTTGTGCCATTAGGAAATCACTTATCCTTTAATAAAGTTACTTTTTTAAATGAAAAAACAGTTATTAAAGTTTACAATTAATTGTACTATTTTTACACATTTAGATATTAAAAAAGACTGAAAAAAACATTATTCATAATAAACTCGTGAAATTGTATACATGAAAAATGATATTCGGAAAAAACTGAAAAAAATCTGGAAATTGTTAGGGAATTTTTTCCAGGTTTCGAGTAGACACCCTGAATAAATTAGGCTGTGGCATCTCTGATAATGATTAACTGATTAATAAAATAATTTTCCAAATTGCAGATTATTAATACATACACAGAGGCAGTGCATACAGTGCAACCACAATTGGCTATAGGAAAATTGCATACCTTGTGGGTGGCTTTTGCAAAATTTTATGAAGAAAATGGTCAGTTGCCGGATGCAAGAGTTGTCTTTGAAAAAGCGACTCTCGTTGCATATATGAAAGTAGATGATCTTGCATCCGTATGGTGTGAGTGGGCAGAAATGGAATGTAGACACAAGTAAGTATTGTTTTTTCAGGCTTAATTTTATTTTTTACTGGCAATTTCAAAAATTTTTTAAAGAAAAATCTATCCACTTGAAATATCATAAGTTTCGTATCACATGATATAATGAAATTTGAAATAAGTTTTATTTCAACTCACCTTTTTTTAAATGTCATTTGTTAACTTAGAAGAAGGCTCAAACAATTTAAAATTAACACCATTTGAAATTGTACATTTTTGATAAAGAACATTCTGAGCTGTAGTTCCAGCATTAAAAATTAAACAGTAATTGATTTTACAAGATAGTTCTGAATCTGCCTAAAATTAAATAATTTGAACATTTTGACGTTAAAAATTGAATAGTTAAGTTTTCAAACAAAGAGATGTATTATTAACTAAAATGATGAATCTCCAACAACAAAATTAATTTTTAACAAAGTAGTTCAACGTTTAATCAAGTTGTTGAGTTTTCAACCAGAGAAGAGGAATTTTCATTGATAAATGTAATAGTCGATATTTCAAGTAAAGAAAGGTTTCAATTCTAAATCAAAAACAGTTGAATTCTAATAAAAAAAAGTCGAATTTAAAAAGAAAAGTTGAATCCACAACCAAAAAAGATTAATTTTAAACCAAATACATGAATTTTCAACCAAACTATTGAACAATCGTCTTTTTTGGATAAACCATTTGTTCTTTTGGATTGAAAATTCATCATTTTTGGTAGAAAAGTCTGTTCAATTTTGGTTCATTTGAACTTTTTTTGGTTTAAAATTAAAATCTATTTTTTTTTCAAATATCAACTATTACATTTTTCGTTGAAAAATTTTTTCTTTTGGTAAAAAATATTTTTTGGTTGAAAATTCAACCATTTCGTTAAAAATTTGTCGGCTTTGGTTGAATTTAAATAATTTTGATTACAAATTAAAACATTTTTTGGTCAAACTATTAACTATTACATGCTTTAGATCAATTTTTAACAAAAGAGTTGAATTTTGAACTAAAAAAAAAAAACAGTTTTAAGCCGAAAATGGAATAGTGAAATTTTCAGTTATAAAAATTAATTTACAATCTAGAAAAAAATGTTCAACAATAGAAATGAATTTCCAACAAAATAGTTTAGTTTTCAACTCTAAAAGATAAATTTTCAACTAAAAGCGGAATACTTAATGTTCGAGTTAAAACAATTTAATTTTGAGCAAAAAAAGCGAATTTTTAGAAAAATAGTTCAATTTTCAACTAAAGAGATCAATTTTGAACTAAAGTGATGAATCTTTAACCAAAAGAAAGAATTTTTAACAAAGTAGTTGATTTTTAAACTAAGTAGTTGAATTTTCAACCAAAAAAGGTTTTAATTTCAAATAAAAAACAGTCTAGTTCTACCAAAACAAAGAATTTTCAATAAAATAGATGAATCTCCAACATAAGCAAATCAATTTTCAAACAGTTGGATTTTCAACTAAAAAAGATATATTTCCAACCAAAAATGGAATAGTTACATTTTCAGTTTAAAAAGTTTGTTTCCAACAAAAAAAAAATGAATTTTTAAATCAGTAGTTACATTTTCAATCAATGGTATGAATTTTCAACAAAAATGATGAATCTTCAACTAAAATGATAAATCTTCAACCATAAAAATGAATTTTTTAAAAAGTAGTTCAACTTTCAATTAAGTAGTTGAGTTTTCTTCCAAAAAAAGATAAAGTCTCATTGACAAATGTAATACAGTTGATATTTTAACTAAAAAGGGTTGTTATTTTAGATGTTGAATTTTACCAAAAAAGACGAATTTCCAACAAAATAGTTGAATCCTTAGCCAAAAAAGATCGATTTTTAACCAGCACTTGCATTTTATACAAGACAAAAACTACCAAAACAGATACATTTTTCATAAAAAAAGAAGAAATTTTCAATCAAATACATGAATTTTTAGCCAAACAGTTGAATTTTGAACTAAAAAAGATAATTTTTAAACCTTTAATTAATTTTTTTAAGTTTTAGTTCAAAAATTTAATTTTCAACCAAAAAAGAAAACAAATTTTCATCTAAACAAATGAATTTCCAACCATATAGTTTAGTTTTTAACTATCAAAGATCAGTTTTCAACCAAAAACGTAATAGTTAATTTTTGAGGTGAAAAATTAATTTTTTACAAAAAAAATCGATTTTTCAGCTAAATATTTCAATTTTCAACCAAAGAGATCAATTTTCAACTAGAGTGATGATTCTATAACCAAAAGAATGAATCTTTAACAAAATAGTTGAACTTTCAACCAAATTAAGTTTAGTTTTAAGTAAAAACAGTTGAATTGTACCAAAACGAAGAATTTGGACAAAATAGATGAATCTTCAACATAAGCAAATTAATTTCCATCCAGTCAGTGCCATTTTCAACTAAAAAAGATAAATTTTATACCAAAAATGGAACATTTAAATTTTCAGTTAAAAAAATTGTTTTCAACAAAAAAAAACGAATTTTTAACACAATATTTAAATTTTTAATCAAAGAGATGTATTTTGAACTAAAATAATAAATTTTCAACAATAAAAATGAGTTTCTAACAAAGTAGTTCAACTTTCGAACAAGTAGTTGAGTTTTCATCCAAAAAAATACGAATTCTTATTGAAAAATGTAATGTTTGATATTTCAACTAAAAAAGGTTGTAATTTTAAATCAAAAACAATTGAATTCTACCAAAAAAGTCGAATTTTTAACAATATAATTGAATCCTTAACCAAAAAAAGATTTTTTTTAACCAAACAGTTGCATTTTTAACCAAAAATTAAATTTCAACCAAAACAGATTAATTATCAAACCAACAACACGAATTTCCAACCAAATACGTAAATTTTCAATTAGACAGTTGAATTTGGAACTAAAGAAGATTAGTTTTAAACCGAAAATGGAATAGGTAAATTTCCGTTCAAAGAAATTATTGCCCAATCCAGAGAAAAAATTTTTGAACTATTCAAATTAATTTCCAACCGAATATTTGCATTTTTAATTTAAAAAGATAATTTTTCAACCAAAAACGGAATTATTAATTTTTGAGGTAAAAAAATTAATTTGTAACAAAAAAAAGGATTTTCAGCAAAATAGTTCAATTTTCAACCAAAGAGATCAGTTTTCAACTAAAGTGGTGAATCTTTGACCAAAAGAATAAGTTTGTGCAAATTAATTGAGTTTTCAAAAAAAAGAGATTTCAATTTTTAGTAAAAAAATTGTTTAATTCTACCAGAAGGAATATTTTTTAACAAAATAGTTCATCCTCAACGTAAATAAATTATTTTCAACCAAACAGTTGCATTTTCGATTAAAAAAGATAACTTTTCAACTAAAAATGGAATAATTAAATTTTTAGTTAAAAAAATGTATTTTAAACAACGAAAAAAAACGAATTTTTAACGCAATAGTTCAATTTTCAACCAAAGAGATCAGTTTTCAACTAAAGTGATGAATTTTTGACCAACAGAATACATTTTTGCAAATTAGTGGAATTTTCAACCAAAAAAGATTTTAATTTAAAATAAAAAACAGTGTAATTCTACCAGAAGGAATGTTTTTTAATAAAATAGTTTATTCTCAAAGTAAAGAAATTATTTTTCAACCAAATAGTTGCATTTTCAATTTAAAAAAAAAAAGATAAATTTCCAACCAAAAATGGGCTAGTTAAATTTTCAATTAAAAAATTTGATTTCAAACAAACAAAAAAACGAATTTTTAACCCAATTATTAAATTTTCAACCAAAGGGATGAATTTTCATCATTTTTAAACCGAAAATAGAGTAGTTAAATTTCTAGTTAAAAAAATTAATTTATAATCTAGAAAAAAAAATTCTCAACAAAACAAATGAATTTTCAACAAAATATTTTAGTTTCCATACATAAAAGATAAATTTTCAACCAAAAACCGACGAAGAAAATTGCTGAAAAAAAATTCGAAATATAATATTTGGGAAATTAGAAATGGCAGACAGGTTAAAATTCCTGCATAATAAAATTATCGATGGTTTATGATATTACCGAATTAATTGAATTCCTAAAATAATATCCCCGACGTAAAAAATATCCGACACTGTAAAATCGCCGATCATAAAGAAATCACGATTTATCAAATTCCCGAATCTAAGCAGTCAAGAAATTGTTAAATTGTGAAATTTCATTGTTCAATTAAAAAAAAATGTTTAATTTGTGAGTAAAAGTCTTGAATTTTTTTGTATAAATAACAATTGAACTTGAAATTTAAAAAAACGTACAGCTCAAAAGAAATGCATTCGTTGAATTTTTAATGTTTCTAACTTAATATTGTTTAAAATGATATAATTTTAAACATTTACAAGTTTATTAATTGATTCAATTTAGAACATTGAAAATGGTAGCGTGGATTCATATTTTCAACCGAAAACCTTTGAACTGTTCAATTCATAAAAGTTTAAAATCTTGCATTTTAACGGTATTTAATTTAAAATTGTTTGCTTGAAGAGTGTCAAAAGCTTCCATTTTATATGTATAAATTATTAAGTAGATTAAAAAATTTTGAATGAAAAATTTTTCAAGTTTTAATTGTAAAATTTTAAAATTTAAGAGTTCCATTTTGAATGCTCTAATTTTGCATCCAGTTTTAATTACTGCAAATGGAAAAATTTTCATATATAAC